>VZQC01009558.1:1679192-1708149 GCA_009823505.1 Rhizomys pruinosus | reverse complement strand
TTATACAGATCAAATAAAAACTTAGTAGGCTTCTTATGTATTTGGTTCCTGGGAACACCATGATTAATTAGCCAGTTCCAAAGATCATTTCAGTTCATGCCATTATAGGCATTGTTTTGCCTTTGCCACCCATTATGATAATTACAATAACTACGCTCATCTGCCCTTTGGCAATTCAGTTCTGCCACCTGACGCCTACCCTGAGGTCCTATTAAACCTATTACGTGTACATTTAATTTATGCAAGTGAGCAACAACTTCTCTAACTGTAAGATCTGGCATAAGAAATAGAGCAAAAACAAAGCTCTTCAAATGTTCTGGTGTCTCTCTCAGTATTTTCCATCTTATAAACTCAGTGAAAGGCATGTCCTCTGGGTCTTTATATTGTGGAGAATGTGGTTTTACATTTTGAATCCACTCGAGCATGCCCATCTGCCTGATCCTCACAATCCCTTCATCAATACTAAGCCAAGGAATATCAAGTACTCACTTTTAGTAGGACATGTTTTAATAAATACATCAGCCAACCATTCAAATAAACTTTTAACACCTTTTTTAACTGCTTGAGCTTCCTTGTTAAACCTAGACTCTCTACTCAGTGGGCTCATATCGATAAACTCAGTCTGATCCAAATTTTATATTCCTTCCACCATTATCCCACACCCTTAAAATCCATTCCCACACATATTCCTTAGGCTTCTGCTGGAATGAATCAGCAAACTCATTAATTTCTTTAGTGGTGTAGTGCACCTCCTCATGGACCACACTTTCTATTTCACCTTTAGGGGCTTGTTTAGTCTTCAATCTGGTTATAGGCCTAGAGGCAACAATTGTTGGGCCCTAGGGACATTAGCTCCCACTGGGAGGGGGGGATTAGTTTCCTCAGGCAAGGGTGGGAAGAGGGGATCTGCAGGGTGTGGATTCTCTGCTGAGGGTGGGGAGATTAATTCCTCGGATAAAGAAAATCCCTCAGAATCCAAGGGTTCAAAGACCTCATCATCGTGGTTCTCCCACACATCTCCATCCCAAGTTTCAGGGTTCCACCCTTTCCCCACCAGTGCTCTCACTTTAACTGCTGACACTCTTCATGACTGGGATTAAATTTTCATTGTAAATCAGCCAAACGTATAATAAGGACTCCAGCTTGATTTTCTGCTGCTTTAGCTCTTTGGCTGCTGGAGAGAAGATGCTCTTCCAGAGCACACTTGGAAACTTTTAAACTGTTGTTTCGAATCTGGAGCTAGTTAATTTTATCTCTGATCTCCTTATTTTCATCTATCACTTTATCCAGAGATGCTAGGAGCAACCAGGCAACATCATTATTTTCCTTATTTGGAATTCCTGCAGATGAATGGAAACAAGGCAGGCCAAATGAAATGGGCAGAGCCTTAGGCCAATAACAGAAAGGAAATAAAAGGAGAAAAATATGAGGAAATAAGATCACTAATAATCAGAAATGTGAAAACAAACAATATTTTGACCTATCAAGAGCTGGAAGAGTCCAGAACTTGGAGGCAGAGGCAGGTGCATTTCTGTGAATGTGAGGCCAACCTAGTCTACATTGTGAGTTCTGGGCCAGCCAGAGTAACACAGCAAGACACTGTCTCAAAATAAGCAAAACTGGGCTAGAGAGAAGGCTCTGCAGTTAACAGCACTGGCTGCTCTTGCAGAGGACCCAGGTTCAATTCCCAGCATCTGCATGGTGGCTAACAACCATCCATAACTCCTGACCTCCATGGGCATTGCATGACATGGGTGCACTTACATGCATGTGGACAATAAACTCATACATAGAATAAAAGTAATAAATAAAATACATCAATGAATAAAAAATAAATAACAAGCAAAAAACAAGATATGGGACATCTAGAACTTTCCATTACTGATGTAGATAGAACTCAGAGCCCCCATCTAAGTCCTTAGTAGTTGAATATGAAGGAAACTAGCCAGCAATTCTATGTACACAGCTATGCCATCACATGATGTTCAAAATAATCTGTGAAAATGACCTACTTTGATAGCAGATGTACAGAGAAAACATCTGATTTGGTTGACTCTGATGAAGCTGGCATGATCAATATACAGCAAGCAGATTCTGTACAAGGAACTCTGAGAGCTTTTTAAATACAGAAGGAAGAAAGATTAGTAAAAACAGGTGCTACTCCGAACTTGGGCTATATGGACTTAGATCTAAAAACTTAAAGAAAGCCGAGCATTGAAGCACATGCCTTTTATCCCAGGACTTGGGAGGCAGAGGCAGGCAGATCTCTGAGAGATCAAGACCAGTGAGTTCCAGGCCAGCTGAGTCTAAGGAGGACCCTGTCCAAAGAAAAAATCCATGAAGAAGACAGACTGACCTCATGATTACTATTTTTCAGAACTGGGGAGAACACTCGGGTACAGGTCATGGGAAGTAGAAATATCACTGTATCCTCATTTTAGTGGTTTTAACAAAGTCCATTGATTTTTCAAAATATGATACAGCAAAATATTAGCATTGAACTATGAAACACCCACCAGTGTCTCTACCAACAAAAGTGGCCAAACTGAGTGTGGCAACTTCCACTAACAACTTCCAGTAGCATGCAGTTCTGAACAGAATGGTCCACAGAGCCCTCCGCCACTGTCCCCTGTTCCCTGACTTCCCAGAAGATTAACTCAGAAAACAGTTTGCATGGTAAGGAAATGAGAAAAAATGTAGTAAGTATATACAATGGAATCCAACTAGAGTGGGGTTTTCTTTTTTTTAATTTATTCTTGTATGTGTATGAATGTACTGTCTGCATGTAGGTTTGTGCACCCATGTCGTGCAATGCCGTGGAGGTCAGAAGAGCTTGTCAGATTCCCCTGGAACTGGAGTTCAAGACACTTTTCAGCCACCATGTGGGTGCTGGGGATCAAACCCGGGTCCTCTGCAAGAGCAGTCGGTTCTCTTAACCGCTAGGACATCTCTCTGGCCGCCTAGACCATGATTTTCTAAAACATAGACAACACCTGTTTCTGACATTTAAGACTCAAGATACTTGGGTTTACATGCACATTTCTAATGTTTATTGCCTATGTGTACTTACTGGTCAAATTTAAAAAGTATAATTATAAAAATATGACTCAAGATACTTTACTATCCTGAGCTTCCAAAGGGCCTCTATCCAACAAGAAGAGATTGTAATATTAAGAATGAGAAAGCACAGAACCTAGAAGAAGGGGTTAAGAGAACACTAATGCACCTCTCAGTTCTCAGTAATGAAGCTCCTTCATGCAACAGAAGGTTAGGAACACAAAAGGTCACAAATGGCCAAAGAATAAGAGTCTGAAAAGTATGGGTCCTTGGTCAGGGTTCCTGTATTAAACTTCACCTACTCCGGATTCAGGGACCATTGGAGAAGAGGGAGGGGAAAGATTTTAGGAGCTAGGGAGGAACTGCAAGACCACAAGGAGTCAGAGTCTCCCAGGCTCCTGGACCCTGCTCATATGAAACTACAGCAATGGTGTCAGCACGCACAAGACCTGTTCAAACTCAAGCAGACAAAAACCCAGCACAGAACTGTGGAAATGGGCAGCAGGACCCAATCCTAGTTGAAGAATCATTGGCATCTGATTACTGCTGGGTGAGGAAGAACTGATCTTCTTAAAGGGAAGGACTCTGGATAGGCCGAGTAGACCGCACTGGCTGAACCTGCACTGAGGAACATCTGGGGACACTAACTTGACACAATAGGCCTTAAAGCAGATGACATAATGTGTAAATTCCAGTTGGGAGGAACTATGGGAGGACCCCAGGAGAGAGTGGGTAGAAAGATGATTAAGATTGAGCAGTGCTGGGGCTGGAGAGATGGCCTAGCAGTTAAGAGCGCCGACCACTCTTGCAGAAGATCCAGGTTCGGTCCCCCGCACCCACATGGCGGCCGAGAACCGTCTGAAACTCCAATTCCAGGAGAACTCCAGTTCCAGGGGAATCCGACACCCTCTTCTGACCTCCGCGGCATTGCACGACACGGGTGCACAGACCTGCATGCAGACAGTACATTCATACACATACAGAAAAAAATAATAATAATAAAAAAAGATTGAGCAGTGCTATGTGAAATGCACAAAAATTCTATAGAAAATTTACCAAAAACATAATAAACAAACAAACAAATAAATAAATGCCCCTGGCAAAAGCAAGGCAAAATCCTCTGTTCAAATTGGGTTCATTGGAGGAAAAGTGTGTTTGGAAGGACAGCTAAATGAATGTGCTTTTCAGAAAGGTTTGGGTAGAATACCTGTAAACTCCTAGTAGAAGCTGAACCAAGCCCATAGTATGCCTAGCACAGCAGCCCAGATTTTTCTCTCAGTTAGTTGATCAGGAATGATATTCTGACTTTCTCCCTTTGTTTCTTTGAATTCTTTTTAGTAGTCTTTCCAGGGAAAGACAACGCTTTACAGTAAACATTTATTGAATTAAAAAATCCTATTTGAGGGCCTGGTGTGGTGGCACATGCCTTTAATCCCAGCACTCAGGAGGAAGACCCTGGGGGATCTCTGAGTTCAAGTCTAGCCTGGTCTATGCACTGAGTTCCAGACTCTGTCTCAAAAAATAAAAAGCCAAAAAAGAGAAAGAAAAGTCTTATTTGGGGCCTGAGGTATTAAATATAGGTCTTTAAACACTACTTATACTAATACAGGCTAGTTGAAATGTATGGTATGCTTTATAGGAGATTCAAATAGTAAATTGATATTTAAGACGTGTATTTTATGACAGAATGCAAGAAATCTAGTGGGCGGGGCCTGAGAGGGTCCCATGGAGGAGGGGTATAAAGGTGATTAAGATGTGTATGAAGTACACAAAAATTCAATGAAAATACAAAAATGTATACTTTAAAAAGAAGAATGAGGGGCTGGAGAGATGGTCTAGTGGTTAAAAGTACCGACTGCTCTTGCAGAGGACCTGGGTTCGATCCCCAGCACCCACATGGCGGCTGAGAACCATCTTTAACTCCAGTTCCAGGGGAATCCAACGCCCTCTTCTGACCTCCACAGCGGTGACCCGCAGACACGGGTGCACCAAGCTACATGCAGACAGTACACTCATACACATAAAAAAAAATAAAATAATAAAAAAGAATGATAAAGTCGTGTGGGCGTGGTGGCGCAAGCCTGTATAACCCAGCCTTAGAGAGCTGGAGGCAGGGTGACCAGTAGTTCAAAACTGTCCTCAGAGACAAAGTGAGCTCAAGGCCTGCCTGGGCTACAGGAGAAACTGCCAAAGAAGGAAAAAAGACAGTGATCCAGCCTGAGTAGGAATGAAGGCATGTGGACTACTGTAAGAGAGAAACTTTTGGAATTTCTATTTCTCTGGATTGGAAATGTACAGTTTGAGTATCACTGTGCTGGTTAGCCTGGTCGAGTTGATTGGATCAAAAATGCTGAGTAAATGAGTGAGATACACCATCCAGTATTTTCTCTCCAGATCTTTGAAATTCAGATGAGGAGGGGTCTGGTAGATTATACTGTTGGCCAGGTCACGGTACTCCCCAACTGACATGGCCTTTTTCCTCTTATGATATTAAGTGAACACCCCTGCCTTGCCACAGACCACCTGCTGCAGGGGCGAGGCTAATACGATGTGGCCGATATCATCTTCATCGTAGGACTGCCTGGATCTCCAGCCCCTGGGTGGGATGACCTTGGCCAGTCCGGCTCGGTGTGCTCCTTGGGACTCCATGTAAGCGATGTACTTGTTGAAGTCTGCAAACTCTTCCATGCTTGGGCAGAAGGTCATGATGACACGGCCTGGTTTCTGGGCAACACGGGGCTGAGAAGTCATGGCTGCACACACTCTGCCTTTGTGTCTGGCTCGGGTCAGTTCCAATTCCTGAAGGTGCTCTGGACTCTCTCTCTCTCCTCTCTTGTTTCTGGATGAACACAAGTTTGAAGACCTCCTGAGCTGTGTAGCAAGATCGTGTCTTCTCAACACATGGAAAAGGGAAGAAGAAAAAAAAAGACAAGGTAGCCTGTCCACCTGCTGATTTCTCAAGCAGCCTCCTTCTGATCAGAATTGCAACTCAAGGAAAAGCAGAGTCTGTGGAGCAGGGCAGACATCTGAGCTTCTACCTCAGCTGCTTTAGAGGCCCCCCCCCTAACGACTTGAGGCTGGAGAGGCTTCAAACCATGCTGCAAGGTCTCTTCAGGAAAGTTATACTCTATTCCTAAAGAAAATGATTGACAATAAGTTAATAAAAGAAATACTGAGCTGAAACTTAGGAAAACAAAATTGAAATAATCATGTTAATATCAGAATTTAAAGTAAAAGCAAAAGACAGATTAAGGGAAAGAGACATTTGACAGGAGCAGGAAAAAAAATTTAGAATACTTGCCTGTAATCCCAGCACTTGGATGCAGGAGGATCAGGACTGTAAGGTTTTCCTGGATTCTAAATTGAGTTCAAGGTCAGCCTGGATACCTGGGAAATAAGATATTTAGTCATTCAATGCAAGGACCTATGTGAACTAATATTAAGGAAATTTTAAAGAAATGAAAAACAAAGATATTAAAGAAGCAGAGAAAAACTTCACACTCCCAGGGCGGTGCAGGGAGGAGATGGATGTATTTGCAAAGATGAGTGGAAGTGAAGGCGTGGAGGAGATGCAGAGAGAGCACCGGCACAAGCCCACTGACCACTCGCTCTGGCGAGGGTCTCTATTTTTAAGCCATAATTGAATCTTATGATCCATTTGGTACTAGTCATCCTCTAGAAGTACAAATACCTAAAACTAGTCCGGGAAAGAAAGGATGTGACCTACCTTCCTCCAAAAGAAGCTGGACCCAGCTGTAGTTGCTCCTGCACAAGGGGATACTTTATCCTCTGGGAGTTTCTCTCTCCATGAAGCTGGGTCCTGAGCACCCTGCCTTTATACTGCAACAGGTCCAAGATGCAAACTGCACCCGCCCACCTACTACAGGCACAGACCTATCACCTGATTCATCAGCTCTCTTAATCATACCCACTCCATTTGCATTTAACCAGTCCAATCTGATCTTAATCAGAGATTGAAAATCAAGAGGCAAAAAAGGCAAAATAAGAATATATTAAAGAAAGTCTCAGAGGGGCATGGTGGCCCATACCTTTAATCCAAGCACTCGGAAGGCAGAGGCAGGCAGATCTGTGTGAGTTCAAGTCCACCCTGGTCTACTTAACAAATTCCAGGCCAGCTGGGGCTACAGGAAAACCCTGTCTCAAAAAGACCAAAACAAAACAAACACCCCCCCAAAAAAAATTCACCAAAATTCATCAGTACTGAAGCACAAATACTTTTTAATATCATAGATTCAATACTGAGCAGTTTGCCCACAATTAAACAAAACTGAAAGACAACAGTAAGAGTTGGAATCCGATCTGTGGAATCTAATAAACACCGTTCTAGAAGTCCATTCAGATTTATGAGCAACTCAAAACCAAACGAAATGATTTTGTGCAAAAGTAAATAAAGTGTAAAATGATGAGTCAGTGAGGAAGATAGAGAAACAAACTGGGGTGATCAAGAAAACAGACCTGACAGCACCGAGGGAAGAAGACCTGGGACAGACGGACAGGCTGGCCTAGAGATCAGCAGACACAGGCCCAGGCTCCTTAGGCCAACCCTTCCAGGACAGACACTCCTCAGAACTACAGCAGACTTCAGACATGCTCCCCCTCTCCCTAGACCCAGAGGGGCCACGTGTCAGACAAGGAAGGAACACCTCTGTTATTTGCCCTTAGAAAACTTTATTCCTTTTACTGTATATTTTTAATTTATCCTTACTTTTATTCATGTGCATGCATGTATGACACTTGCCGCAGAGGCCAGGAGAGGGTGTCAGATCCCCTGGAACAGGGTTACAGGCGTTTGTGAGCCATCTGAGGTGGGGCCTGCTGCACAGTCTGTCTTCTGGAACAACAGCCAGGGCTCTTCACTGCCGAGCCACCTCTCCAACCCCTCTTTTATTGTATTTTAAAATATCTGTATTTTACCTACAAATTTCTAATGTTTTGTCTTTATTCTTGTATATAACTGGATTTACGTGTTTTATTTTGAAATAAAACATTCTAACTCTTCCCCACCCCCTCGTGCCCCTTTTCCTTTCATTCAACCTTGATTCTCGAGATTCCCTTCTCTGTCATACATTTATTCATTATTATTTTTACCTTTTTTATATATGTATGAGTGTACTGTCTGCATGTAGGCTGGTACACCCGTGTCGTGAAATGCTGCGGAGGTCAGAAGAGGATGTTGAATTCCCCTGGAACTGGAGTTAAAGATGGTTCTTAGCCGCCATGTGGGTGCTGGGAATTGAACCCGGGTCCTCTGCAAGAGCAGTCAGTGCTCTTAACCACTGAGCCATCTCTCCAGCCCATATTTTTACCTTATTTTAAAACTTCCTGGTTTATTCTACATTGTTCCTGCCGCTGGTTATGAATATTCCCTCTAACTCCATGTTGGATGTGAGGGAGATTGCTGTCTGTCCACAGTCCTTCGTCTTCTCCCTCTCTGTTTCCTGTCTTTTAATGAGCACCACTCCTTATTCATATGTAATAGTAAAAATATTGAAAACAGGCAACACACACAAACTATCATGTACAATACAATGCATTATATGCAGAATATTTGTTAATCTTCATAAAATGATTCCATAATATAAAGCTTCCTATTAACTCTGTTTTTTAGATTAGAACCTGAATTGTAGAGATATTTAGCAGTTTCCTTGAGGTGATGCAGCCAGTTATTTAAAGAGCAGCCTCCAAGGTGATTCCTTGAAAGCATGCACAGGATGCTTCTCAACGGAAGTACTTCACATGAAGCTGTGATATTTGGTCTTAGGTGAACAATGAATCTGTGCACAGAGCAAAAGAGCCAGAATAAAATATGTACATGTAGGAATTTGTATGTAACAGAGCCTTAACCAGATTGAAGGGGATGAATGAACTGTTCTGGGTGTGGCATTGCATTGGTGCCGGGGGAGGGAATATATAAAAGTAGAGTTCGACTTCATACCACTTTGCTAATTTTTTATTAAGACAGATAATTAGTCCACCATGTAGGCCAGACTGACCCTGAATACCTGATCCTACCTCAGCCTTGACAGTGATGGAATTACCAGTGAGTGCCACTTGTCAGCTCATACTCAGTTCTAGACAGGTCAAGCAGTGTCTGTACAGAAAGAGAACTTCAAGAGGTTTAGAGCATCCAGAGCACGCGTGTGAACTGAAGGCAGACAGTCCACACTGCAAACAGCACAAAGCAACGATGGAAATGGCATTCAATGGGTTCCGGGGTAAGGACCTCACGATGACATGAGAAAGCATAATGCAAGCTAGGAGAAGATTTGTCACATAAAACAGTAAATCAGAACCAGAGTAAACCAGAACTTCTATACATTAATGTAAAAGAATGTCATCGTCGTTCCAAATGAAGTGGGCAGAGCCCAAGAAACTAACAAATGAAATAGAAGATGAATGTGAAGAAATTACCGAGATGGTTAGCAATCAGAACTGAAAAAAAAAAAAAAAAAAAAAAAAACCTATGTTTTTTTTTTTAACCCATTTAAAGCTAGAAAAATGAAAAAAAAAAATGTGGCTGGAGAGATGGTTCGGCAGTTTCTAACATTGGCTGCTCTCGCAGAGGGCCTAGGCTGGTTTCCCGCCACCCACACAGTGGCTAACAACCACCCATAACTCCAATCCCAGGGAATCCAATGCCCTTTCCTGACCTCCTTAAGCATTGCACAATACATGTACACTACCTACACGCAGGCACTACAACTCATATAAAATTAATTAAATGCAATGCTCTCCTCTTTCCTCGCTTCTTCTCTGCTTTGTCTCCACCACCCAAGAGCCCATGCCGGCCAGGACTCAGTTCACCACCGTTTCGAGCCCATCATCACATTCCGCCACCATGTTCGAAGCGCATCTAGTCCAGGGCTCCATCCTGAAGAAGGTGCTGGAGGCGCTCAAGGACCTCATCAACGAGGCCTGCTGGGACATCAGCTCGGGCGGAGTGAACCTGCAGAGCATGGTGCAGCTCATTCTGTGCTCGCTCACTCTGTGCTCGCTCCGAAGGCTGAAGGCTTCGACAAGTACCGCTGTGACCGCAACGTGGCCATGGGCGTCAACCTCACCAGCATGTCCAAAATACTAAAATGTCCCGGCAGTGAAGACGACATCATTACATTAAGGGCTGAAGATAACGCAGATAATTTGGCCCTAGTATTGGAAGCACCAAATCAAGAGAAAGTTTCAGAAAGTTGATGGATTTAGATGTTGAGCAACTTGAGATTCCAGAGCAGGAGTATAACTGTGTTGTAAAGATGCCTTCAGGTGAATTTGCACACATATGCCAAGACCTTAGTCACATTGGAGATGCTGTTGTCATATCCTGTGCAAAAGATGAGGTGAAGTTTTCTGCAAGTGGAGAACTTGGAAATAGAAACATTAAGTTGTCACAAACAAGTAATGTTGACAAAGAGGAAGAAGCTGTTACCATAGAGACGAATGAGCCAGTTCAACTTAATTTTGCACTGAGGTACCTGAACTTTTTTTTACAAAAGCCACTCCACTGTCTGCTACAGTAACACCCAGTATGTCTGCAGATGTGCCCCTGGTTGTAGAGTACACAATTGCTGACATGGGACATCCAAAGTACTATTTGGCTCCCAAGATAGAAGATGAAGAAGGAACTTAAGCCTTGATAGAATCTGAGAAAACAGCCTCTGGGAACTGCTTTTCAGATGCCAGCATGTTCTGAAGTCTTTTTCTTTCACCAAATTTGTACCTTCTGTAACTAACCTATTTTTTTTTCTCTCCATTCTCTTCAATTTGTTTAAAGAATAAAACCCAAAGTCAAAACTGGTCTTGTTAATATATTTCAGCCTTAGAAATACTTCTGATTTTATAACAAAAGGGACTTAATGCAGTTTTCAGAAATGTTTTTCAATTCAAATAAAGTTAACTGAATTAAAAATTTTTTAAATATTTTAAAAAATTAATTAAATGCCTAGGATATAAGACACACCTCTAGGAGGGTCTATGGCATTTCCAGAGCTAATTAGATCAAGAATGCTCTGACTAATCAGTGGACTAATCCCTTGATTCTCACATGGCATTATTGTGGTGGGATACAAAGTGGTAGGCAGGGCATTTGAGGAAGTAGGTCACTCAGGACACACTGTCTGGCTATTGCCGCCCTGGGGCATGCCTTGGGGCTGTATCTGGCCCAGGCTCCTTCCTTGATGCCAATCTGTCTACTATTCCAGCAACCAGGATGCACTCTTCTCACCTCATGGACTGATAATTCTCAAACAGAAAGCAAAAATAAGTGCTCTCTCTTTTGCGACTTCTGTAAAATATTTGGTCACAGCAACACAAAGGTAATTTAGCACCTAAATTAAGTACTCTGCAGTTCTCCCTGGGAAGGCAAAGGGGGGTCCTCAGCAGTCCTCCTGATGTCACTGTGGGGAGCAGCCACGGAAGCTAATGCCTTCCCAAAGTGCTTTTCTGCAAGACTCTTGTGTGCTCTACCTCCACCCTAAATTCTTAACCTTTTCGCAATGGTGTCACAAGTTCTGGACCTGTTTTGATTCTGCACTGCAATCTACATACTTTTTAGTTTATCTGCCAAATAAGTTTCTGTAGATGGAGCAAGCCTTTAATCCCAGCACTTGGGACAGGGGGCAGGCAGATCCCTGGGAGTTCAGGCCAGCCTGGTCTACAGAACAAGTTCCAGGCCAGCTGGGGCTACAGGGAGACCCTGTCTCAAAAAGACAAAAACAAGCATTCAAGTTTCCAAGGGTATTAAGACAGTTCTGATATTATTTTCTTAGGTATAGAACATACACAATGAATTTATGAATCTTGGTACCTCAGTTTTTCTTTTTCTATTTTATGTGTGTGGTGTGCATGTGTGTGTGTGTGTGTGTGTGTGTGTGTGTTGTGCTTGTGTATGTGGGGATATGATGTTGATATTGGGAATCATTCTCAACTGCACTTACACCATATTTATGATTCAGATTATCTTAATCAAACGCCAGCTGAAGAGATGTAGTGAGATGGCTCAGCACCCTATCAAGGTCTTGACAGGATCACAGTCCTACATTCAGTGGTTCACAACTACTTCTGACTCAATCTCCAAGGATCTAATGTTTCTCTCTCTCTCTCTCTCTCTCTCTCTCTCTCTCTCTCTCTCTCACACACACACAACACACGAACACACCGCCGACAAGCACAGCACAGCACACCACACAGCACACACAGAAGGATCACACCGCAGCACATGACCACACACGACGCACGCACACACACACCGCACACCACACATGAGCTTGCTCTGGGATCCACTGTCTCTTCCCAGGCTGGATCTACAGGCAGGTCACCAAGTCTATCCTGAATTTAAGTGGTTTCTGATAATCCAAACTCGAGTCTTCAACCTTGTGTGAAGAGCTTTAAATGCTGAGCCATCTCCCCAGCCCAGACTTTTTATATAAAGTTTTAATGATTATATACAAACCATTTATATTTAATTAACTAAAATAAATGTAAAAACTACTCAACAACTTTGTAGCATTCTCTCCTACCTCAAAATCCCACTGGTCCCCACTTCCATCCGAGATAACCATGTCCAGCTTCTGTGACCACAGCCTATGCTTAGAAGCAAGAGAAATATCCTGTCTATTCATTGGATCTGGCTTCCTTTACCAAGAAGTTTATGAGATTGCCTATCATATTGCATGCACCAGCCATTTATCTTTCTAGATTTATTGATATCTAGTAAGCTATTTCTCCACTCATCTTTTCAGGCACATGAGTCTTTCATTATCTTATCAAGAATTAAGCAAATAACTAGAAATATAATCCCCAGACACAGAAGGAAGACAGTGGTAAGTAGTTGTTAAAAGGGGGGTTTGTGTGCGAGGGTCAAATGCTCTGAACACAGGGTCCTAACAAATCCAGGGGGGAGGGGAGAGTGTCTACTGTGACAAATCCAGGGGGAGAGAGGAGAGTGTCTACTGTGACAAATCCAGGAGGAGAGAGGAGAGAGTGACTGGCAATCAGGGCGGAGAGTGGTACTGTACAAAATCCAGGGGGGAGAGAGGTGCAACGACACCCGGTGAAGGTGTCTTCTGTGGACAAACAGTGGGACAATCTAGCATGACACAGGGTGAGGAGTAGAGTGTCTACTGACATCGGAAGGGGCTACTGACATCGGGGGAGGGCAAGTGCTACTGTGGACAATCCAGGGGGAGGGGCAAGAGTGTCTACTACGTGACAAATCCACAGGTAGGGAAGAGGAGAGCTGTCTCTGTTGACAAATCCGAGGGGGAGAGAGGAGCAGTGTCTACGTGACAAATCCAGGGGGAGAAAGGAGTAGGTGTCTAGCTGTGACAAATTCCAGGAGGGATGGGTAGAGTGTCTACTGTGACAAATCCAAGGGGGAAGGTAGAGTGTCTACTGTTGGACCCAAATCCAGGGGGGAGGGTAGAGTGTCTACTGTGACAAATCCAGGGGGAGAGAGGAGAGTGTCTACTGTGACAAATCAGGGGGAGGGTAGAGTGTCTACTGTGACAAATCCAGGGGGGAGAGGAGAGTGTCTACTGTGACAAATCCAGGGGGGAGGTCAGAGTGTCTACTGTGACAAATCCAGGGGGAGAGGGAGAGTGTCTACTGTGACAAATCCAGGGGGGAGGGCAGAGTGTCTACTGTGACAAATCCAGGAGGAGAGAGGAGTCAGTGTCTATCTGTTGACAAATCCCAGGGAGAGAGAAGAGAGTGTCTACTGTGACAAATCCAGGAGGAGAGAGGAGAGTGTCTACTGTGACAAATCCAGGGGGAGAGAGGAGAGTGTCTACTGTGACAAATCCAGGGGGAGAGAGGAGAGTGTCTACTGTGACAAATCCAGGGGGAGAGAGGAGAGTGTCTACTGTGACAAATCCAGGGGGAGAGAGGAGAGTGTCTACTGTGACAAATCCAGGGGGAGAGAGGAGAGTGTCTACTGTGACAAGTCCAGGGGGAGAGGAGAGTGTCTATTGTGACAAATCCAGGGAGAGAGAAGAGAGTGTCTACTGTGACAAGAGCAAGGTACTTGTTTTTCTTATGACTTCTAGTACTCGTATTCTGGGAGGGGTCACTGTCATTCCGCAGGGAACTGAGCTCAGCATCTGGTCACTTCTATCTCCTCACATCCCTGAGCACCATGCAAAGGATTATGGTGTCACGGGGTGAATGATTACTCCCCCAGGAAGGTGCCTAGGTCAATACTGAGCACTTAAATGCTGTGTACATCTAGCATCCGGGGAGCAGACTCAGGGTTCAGATCCAGGTTTTTGTTTAGAAGCGCCCATCTGGGAAAGGAGGGACACAGTAAGCAAGGATTCAGCCTGACACTTCAGCCAATAGTGCAGGCAGCTCTGCTGAGCCCTGAGGAATGCTGCTGGGAAGCAGAGGTGCTGGATCTTCTGTGCCCAACACTGAGCCTTCATTTGCTGTGGGTCCCATTGGGAGGAGGTGTAGTACTAATCCTCCTACCGAATGCCTGGGGCAGTAAGATTTAAATGAAGGACACAAAGCTTCGAGCTCTGTTGTCCTTTTTATTCCAGGTCCACTGGAGCTTCGGCTGCTCTGGAAGGCTGCTGCCTTCCTGGGAATCCTGTGGGTTGTGGCTTTCCTGGCAGGATCCTAGGCTAGCACCTTTTCTGCTCTTCTGTCCAATCCTACTTGCTTTGGTTTGACTGTAAAATGTCTTCTACAGGCTCATGTTTGAACACTTCGGTGGTCCCAGCTGTTGGCCCTGTTTTGGGAAATTGTAGAACCTTTGGGAGGGCAGCCCTAGCTGGAAGAAATAGATTTCTGGATTTGAGATTTACAGAGATTACACTTCTTTTCCTGCCTCTGCCTCATAATCCACTCAGGTGGGAGCACACTGCTGCCTCACAGACCTATATCACCATTAAACTACCTCTGACAGCCATGCTGGACTGTGTCCCCTAAAACTGTAAGCCAAAATAACTTTCTCTCTCTTGTTGCTTTTGTGAAGTTATTTGTCATAGCAACAAAAATGGTATTAATACACTAGTTTCTCAGCAGCACCAATTACTAATTGAAATTGTCTTGTTAATTTGTAGATTTGTTTACTGGGCTGAATAAATGAATATGAAATATATGTACACCTCTCAGAAGTCAAGCTTGATGGAATGGTTGTTTTTGCTTTTTCCCTCTGCTTAGTAAGGTCTCCCAGCAGTTTTCGTCCCACTGACCAGCTAGGCTGACCTACCATATGCTCAGCAAGGTTGAAACCAACACCTCAGCCAGCAACACAGCCAGACCCCACAAGGCTTCCCAAGCCCACTCCCCATCACCGCACAATAAAACCAGGTTCCCCCAAATGTTTTGCCTTTAATGTTTTGAAACAAATAAGTTCATAAAATAACTTCCACACAATATCTCATTATTTGAAACTTATTGGAAATAATTTTAATATTTTGGCTGCGTTGCCTTTGTGAACAAATGCAGCATGATACATGTTTTTAATGCATCAATAACTTTAAAAGATCATCCAAGTGTGCGTGCAAGAGCACGTGTGTGTGTGTGTGTGTGTGTGTGTGTGTGTGTGTTGTGGCTCTATTAACCTACTGGTCAAAAGTGCCTTATTTTGCAAGTGGGAGACCAGGAAGGAAACTGGGTCTTCAGCTTCCTTCACGGTTGGCCCAGAGGATGTGAGATCAGGTTTGAGAAACCTGGGCAGAATTTAGTTCTCAGAGATCAGAGTGTCCATCCAATGAAACCTCAGCTGAAAGCAGGAAGTTACCAGAGCCCAGAGGCTTACCAAGGTCTGAAAGAGGAAGGCCACACGGCCAATTTAGAAACTAGCCCTGAGGAAGGGCTCTCCTCAGTATGCCCCGTGTCCTACAAATTCGGTCGGAACTCCCAGCAAGCTTACAAATCCCACAGCAACGAGCTGTGAGGCAGGTTAGAACATGGTGCTAGCAGTCCCAGGTCAAATCGCCTTTAGCAGCTGTGACAGGATGCTGTGGGCCGGAGCTCACGGATGCAGGCTTGACTATCAAGTCTCAATGGGTTGGGGCTGGAGCTCAGGGTTCAGGGTTGTGTCCACTGAGCCTGCTGGGAGGCACCTCTTGGCTGGAGCCTCGGGAGTGGACTCCTGAACTATCAGTTCACAAGCCCGACGGCCAAGACCACGTCTACCAGTTGACAGGTTGTGACCTGGAGCAGATGGGCCCAGGGTAGGTGATGGGTCTGGGTCTGGGTCTGGGTCTGGATCTGGGTCTGGGTCTGGGTCTGGGTCTGGGTCTGGGTCTGGGTCGGGCTTCTGGGAGTTTCTTGTCACGAGACCAGCATGGACAGCTGCTTCTCTGGCAGCTGGAGGCTGCCGGGGGCTGCGGCGCAGCTGAATGTTGCAGTGGGCCTTGGTGCCAGTGGCTGCAGGCAGGTGACAATGTGTGTCTCGGCAAAGCCGGAGATGCTTCAAGCCCTGAGGACTTTGGTTGGATGCATGGACCACCTGCCAGGTTGTGAGTGCCTGACTGGTAGGCCCCATGGTCTCAGTGTGGTCCACAACCGCCTGGTCTTGGCCGCGCTTCCACAGCTCATAGCGCTCTGGCTGCAGGATGCGCACGAACGCATCCATGGAGAAGCTGACCCTGGCCTCCCCGCAGCTGCACTGAGAGGCCACTTTGCCATAGTCGATCCACCGCGGGGTGGCGAAGTTGATGGCCTCTGCGCAGTTGAAGCCATGGTTAAAGCCAGCGTGGTAGCCATAGGGAAAGGTGACCATGAACTCGCCGGCCTCCTGCGTCATGCGGCCGAAGGGGATGCCATTCTCCTTGAGCACGGTGGGCGAGATGAGAGCCACCTTGTGCCGCAGGAAGGCCTGGCAGCCCTGGGAGCTGCCTGGAAACAGGTCCCTGGCCAGGCGCTCCAGGCGCCGCCCGTGCTCTGGGGGCACTGCGTACCAGGTCTTGGGCTCCCCAAAGTGCAGGTAGTTGATGCTGTACAGATCCATGTCCTCCGTGTGCCAAGCAAACGTGGCCTTCCACATGCCGAAGTACAGGTAGGGCGTGTTCACCCCCTCGATCACAATGCCACATTCTTGTTCCAACAGGTCCTGAATTGTTCCCAGGTGCCCCACGTTCCAGTGCTGAGTCTTACCATCAAACAGGGAGCCGCTGACGTCAGCACCATAAATTGGTGACTCATAGACGCGGTTCTTCCAGTATTTTCTCTCCAGATCTTCAAAATTCAGATGAGGAGGGGTCCGGTAGATTTTACTATTGGCCAGCTGACGGTACTGCCCCACTGTCATGGCCTTTTTCTTCTTATGATATTGAGTGAACACGCCTGCCTGCCCAGAGACCACCTGCTGCAGGGGCGAGGCTATTACGATGTGGCTGATGTCATCGTAGGACTGCCTGGCTCTCCAGCCCCTGGGTGGGATGACCTTGGCCAGTCCGGCTCTGTGTGCTCCTTGGGACTCCATGTAAGTGATGTACTTGTCAAAGTCATTAAACTCTTCTTTGGTTGGACGAAATATCATTATGCTGCAACTTGGATTCTGGGCACAGTTGGACTTGGACTTCATAGCTTCAGTGTAAGCAGCAAGCTCCCAGTGCAGATATACTCTAGAGTTCAGGACACAGGGAAATCTTTTTAACAAATGAATCACTGTGGGTGTGAAGCAGCAGGGCTCACCAGCCAACTTCTGTGCTAGTGAAATGATGATGTTCAATACTGGTCCGTAAGGCTTGCTGGCTAGCCAAGAGGCACCATTCAGGGAGTCAGCTGTGCGGTGCTCCTCATTGGCCCAGTCCTTTCCTTTTGTCATCTACTGAGTCCCACATACCTGCATGGAGCAGTGTGTTGTCAGGGAAGTGACTGAAACAAAATCTGAAAAGAAACATATTGAAAAAGTTTAAAAAAATAAGAAAAATGAAAAATAAACACCATCACTGTACAGTATTATCACAGAGGCCAGCCCAAGGAGAGCATCAAGCCACAATGGCGTTACTGTGGACTGGAGCACAAAGATGCCCTACTCTACCTAGGTGAAGAGGAAGCACACCGCTCTGGAAACTTTTAGGATAGTCTTTCTGAAACCGAATGCGTGTGTGTGCAGACAGCACTGTTTCATTGTCCAGAGAGTGAGTGGGCTGATGCTTCCAGGACTGAATTCTGTAAACAACACAATATCCATCAACAGTAACGTGGATAGGTGACCACTCTATGTTTATAGGTTACAAAACCATCAAGCTATGAGGAGAAATGCTTCATAAACAAAAAGGAGCAGATTCTATAATATCAGAATTGTATAATTAAAGAGGATTCCAGTTACATGATTGCATATATATAAAGATAAAGATGAGATAAAGAATTTATGTTCTAAGAACAGTGGTTACTTTGGGAGTCTTGAGGAAGTCTGTCCTGAACCTGGATGTTGGTGACATGCCCATGAGAATAGCCAACTATGATAATTCATCATCAATCAGGACAATTTTTACAAGTATCTGCATGTTAATTAAAAATGGTTCATAGAAATAAACATTAAAGACAAAAAGGCATGTATAATTGCATTAGAAAAAATGAATTACTAGAAACAAATCAAACATTCAGTTGAAGAATCTAGAAAATTAGGGCCGAGCTCTGCAGTTAAGAGCACTGGCTACCCATATAGATGACCTGAGTTCAGTTCCCAGCACCCACATGGTGGCTAACAAACATCCCTGACTCTAGTTCCAGGGGCTCCAATGCCCTCTTCTGTTCTCCTCAGGCATTGTACAGACATGGTTGTGCTTATATACAGGAAGGCAAGTCATACACATAAAATATTTTAAAATCATCTAGGAAATTAGAAATTTGAAAGAAAAATGAGGTGGAAAAAAAGATGACTCCTGGTCGTGGTGGTGCACACCCGTAATCCCAGCACTCGGGAGGGAGGCAGAGGCAGGAGGGTCTCTGTGAATTCAAGGCCAGCCTGGTGTACATAGCAAATAGCGAGTTCTAGACAGGGCTAAAGGGAGACCCTATCTCAAAAAAAATAGCCAAAAAAATTAATAAGGGTCCTGCACTTCCTTGATTCATATTCTGATTTTTGTGACCACATAAATGTCTCACAAAACTGGTCCTATGCAAACCAACCTAGCATGACAAAACTGGTCCTACGCAAACCAATCTAGCATGACAAAATTTTTTCCTAAGGAAAAGGGCCATCCAAACATATGATAAAGAAAACAGGAAGTGTTCAATCCGAGTTAAACTTTCTCCATGCAAGTGAGCAAGGACCAGGGTGGTGGGCTGGAAGACAAGCAAGCAATAACGATGGCTCATTTCATGTATCCTGGATAAAAGGAGATGACAACACATGAGGGAGGAGAAGGCAGTGATCTATTGGAAGGCTAAACTAGTTCACTAGGTCAACAATTCTTCTAGGGCGCTAGAATTGTAAGGTGCAAAGGGAATGGAATACTTGAAATACATTTTTAAACTAGCCACATTTCTAGCTATGTTTATCAGTGTCTTGAAATCATCCTAATTTTCCCTTGATTCTATTACTCTTCAAGCTGCTCCATCCTTCCAGTCTCTCACCACATTTCCTTTCCTTCCCAGTCCTTAGACTCTACCCCTTCTTGTCTCTGACTGTATGAACTTGACTCCCATCTTCCTCTCCTGCAGTTCTCTTTAGACAGCTCACTTCCACCTCGTATGGTGGCAGCTGTATTTAGGCCCCAATTTTGACAGACCTGCTAAGCAGTTTCCATAGACCACCCCTTCCAGCATCACAACTAGTCCCTGACGTTGGCTGCATTGGTGCTCCACGACGTCACTTTGGTATGGAGGCACAGCAGCAGTCTAGGGAACCCTACCTTTCCTCCCAGTCCTCCACCTCTAGGGCCCTGATGCTCCCTCCTGCCTGGTTTTTCTCTTTCTCCTTGCCCACCCCCTTCTTCCTACCACAGAGATGCAGCCTTATCTCAAAATTCAATTCTCATTCCTTCCAACTTTAATTATGCTGCTGGATTTTGCTGGTACCGAGCTGTCCCCCTCCAAGTGTGTCACCAACTGCCACAGCTTCCTTTGCTACTGCTGCTCTCCTCTACTTCAACTTTGTTTCTCCACTTGGGTTCTTATACTGAGCCCTGAAAGTCAACTGTTAAGGACAGATGGATAATTTTCTCCTGGAACTAATGTTCTCAAATGGGCATCTTCATTTACACCAAATGGGAACACCGCTGTCTTAGTCACCCCTGACAGCTACATGTCCTTCCCCAGACAAATGAACAGTGACACCAAAGGCTCCCACAATGTCTGTCTGTGAGACCCCTAGGAAGGCACACTGTGCTCCCTTTATCCTCTCTATGTGGAACCTCAGGATCAGGCTGCTGTCCTCTCCTGCTTACAGCAGTTTTCACTTAAGCTCAGCCTTATGGGTTGACTGACTACTGCCAAGATTCCATGTATCATGTGATACTATCTCGCCCCAATTTCTTAAGCTTACACATTACCTATGGGGCTGCAAAGGTGGCTTTGTGGTTACAGTGCCTGCTGTGCAAACATGAGTTTAGACTGCTCAGGACACATGTAAACCCAGGTACAATACTGTCTGTCTGTAATCCCAGCTGGAGAAGGGGCAGAGGCAGGGAGGTCCAGTCAAGGCCAGTCTAGCTAAAACAGCCAGATCTGGGTTCAATGAGACAGTGTCTAAAAAAATAAGATAGAAAGTGATAGAGAAAAACACCCCATCAATGTGCACTTCTGCCCTCCACACATGAACACATGGGCAAGAGCACACATACACATGGACACAGGCATGCACATGCATACAGGCACACAACATACACCGAGAAGAACTGTCTATAATGATTTTACAAATATATACAATTTTTTCAATGTGTATTTTTATTTAATTTTTGTGTACAGCATACAACAGATCTTAATATTTAGATACCTCCCCAATCCATACCCCCCCATAGCACACCCACAGGATTTCATGCATTCTGTCATATACATCAAGGCATATCCAATCAAGTTTGTTTACCCAGATGTCCCTCAGTGTGAGTTCATCCACTAGAGCCTGGTCAGCCTCCCTAGAGTCGCTCCCTTAAAGATCAGCTCTCACCTGGCAGTGACCAGCTTACAATAGTTCCTCAGCTAAGTTGGGGCTTCCTGCCCATTTCCCCAGCTCTATGCTGGTTTTGTCTGATTGAGTTTGCACTGGTCTTTGCATGCTGTTACCATACAATCAATTTTTAAAATATGTAGTCAGATATTTCATTTTCTTGCAATGCTGGCTTCTTGCTTCTCTCAGGTGGAGCCACAGAAGCAGGAGAGGGCAATCACTATGTCACTTCAGACTACTTCACAGTAGTCACAGCAACTGAGGTCTTCACCTAAGGAAACTGGGTGGTTCTGACAGCGGAAAAAAACTATTTTCTCTTTACACATACAGAAATAAATAAAATTAAAAAATAATAATCATTGGTCTCTTAAACTTGAAGGATATGTAGAAACTAGAAAGCCTTTGTTCCACATCTTTTAAAAATGTCCCCACTGGCCCTGCTGTCGAAAACCTGATGTAAGCATGGGAAAGATGTATTGAGACTGCACTTGCAAGTGTACAGTTGGTCTCTGGAATGCCAGCCACTAAAACAATAAAGCAAATATTGGTCTCCTTGAGTCAAGCAAGATTCCTCCGTCAGCATCAGCCAATCCTCACCTTCCTGGAAATACTGTGCAACAGTGGCAGCCACATATCTGTATATCCCAAATCTAATTGGCTATTATCTCTCTCCATGGAGGAAGAATCCACGGCTGATGCCACAAGCTTACATCCTCTAGTGGTTAGGAGATGCTATAAGCCACAGTAAGACCTCGTCATCTTTTACAGAAAAAATATAATTCATGGATTAGCATGCCATCCAAACATCTGTGTCTATGCCAAAGTAACCTACCATAATTAGTACTGTTTAAATACCTATATATCTAATTGCTTGTGCTTCATTAATAGGATTGAAAGGTTATTCCTGGACAAACTGTCAACAGCCAGAACTGATCAGAGTCCAAAACAACATCCCAGAGTAAGTAGACTGTTTTGCTTCTCATCCACCTGTGCCCCTTTTCTAAGCCTAGGGAACAATCTGCAGAAGAGGGGCCGTTGGTAGAGTGTAAGGGCTGTGACTGGGGTGAATGGTGAAACTACAGCAATATAGACTGGACACTTATTTGATCAACATGATTGTACATACAAGCCCCTGCAGCTGGATGGTGGGAGCCTTGGGCTGTGTGGGTTTGGGCATAGCTGCTTGCAAATTGGTTTTACATGAAGGATGCTTATACACATAACTTATCACTTACTGTTAAAAAATGAAATAAAAAAATAAAGGTATGTACCACCAAAAAAAAAAAATGTCCCCACTGGGCATGGTGATACATGTGCCTTTAATCCCACCACTCAGGAAGCAGAGGCAGGCAGATCTCTGTGAGTTCAAGGCCAGCCTGGTCTATCAGTAATTACCAGGCCAGCTGGGACTAAAGGAAGACCCTGTCTCAAAAAGACCAAAAGAGCAAAAATTAAAAGTCCCCAACCAGCAAGATGGCTCAATAGATAAAGGCATCTGCTTGCCAAGCCAGAGGACCTGAGTTTGATCTCCATAACCCACACCTTGAGTTGTCCTCCGACCTCCATGGCATGCCCCTCCCCTCCACCTGCCTGTCTCACAACTGCAGGGATTGAAAGTGTGCACCATAACACCCACGTTATGTATGTTTTGTGTGTCTCTGTGTGGGTATGTGCACATGAGTACAAGTACTACAGAGGCGTAAAGTCCCTTGAGAACTAGAGTCATGGGTGCTGTGAGCCAACTGATATAGGTAATGGGAACCAAACCTGGGTCCTCTGGATAAGCAGTATGTGCTCTTCACCAATGAGCCATCCCTCAACCCTGTATTATTCAAAAATCTTTAGCACATAGTGCCAAATTTTTTCTGCAAGAAACTCACATTTATATGCCTAATATTAAGAAAATTTCTTTTGAAAAAAAGATATTTTCCTAATTTGACAAGTGAAAAAGTTTAACTCAAGTTTTGATTTACATTTCTTTGTCACATTATCTGCATTTGGGTCATAGCTTTTGCTCATTTTTCTCTCATAGGGTGTTGATGTGTTTTCTAAGCCATATGACCATTTTACATGTCCCTTGTATGAATATTTTGTGTTAAATACTGTTAGATATATTATCCCCAATTTGCCATTTTTATATTTAATTCTGAATTTTATTATTTTTTATTAATTTTATTTATTTCTGTATGTGCATGAATGTACTGTCTGCATGCAAGTTTGTGCACCCATGTAATGCAATGCCGCAGAGGTCAGAAGAGGGTGTCGGATTCCCCTGGAACTGGAGCCCTCCTGGAATTGGAGTTTCAGATGGCTCTCGGCCGCCATGTGGGTGCTGGGGATTGAACCCAGGTCCTCTGCAAGAGCGGTTGGCACTCTTAACCACTAGGACATCTCTCCAGCCCCCATATTTAATTCTGAATTTTAAATGTTTGACACATTTTCAACGTTTTATGTTATACTTTCCAATACATACATATATAATTATGTTTAATTAATTTATTTATTTTATCAAATCTAGACCCATGTCCCCCCCCATTCGCCCACCCCACCAGAGCTCATGCATTCTGCCAAACATGCTTTTCATCTCTTTCTCAGTCTTTCTCAATATTCTCCAAGAGGAAGTTGACTGTTTTGAGCAGAAGTTCACTGTTTCAGTCAGTTCTTCAATGCAGTCCTTTCTGTTGTTGTTGTTGTTTCCAATATGCATCACTCCCAACTGCTTTGGACAAAAGCTCAAGGGGCTGTGCACAAGAAATACTTACAACTAGGTAATTGGCACTAGCATCCACAGGTGAGGGATACCATTCGTCCTTTTTCTGGCACTGTGTAACTCAGCATGATGTCCCCTAGCTCCAGCCATTTTCCTGCAAACCTCATGATGTTGTCTTTCTTTACTGCTGCATAGAACTCCATTGTGTAGATGTACCACATTTTCTCTAGCCACTCATCAGTTGAGGGGCATTTGGGTTGGTTCCAGCTCCTTGCTATTGTGAAGAGAGCTGAAATAAACATGGCTGTGCATGTATCTCTGCGCTGGGACGAGTCTTGAGGGTACATGCCTAGGAGTGGTATGGCTGGGTCAGGTGGCAAGTTCATTCGAAGTCTTCCAAGGGTTCTCCACACTGCTTTCCATAGTGGCTGTGTGAGTTTACATTCCCACCAGCAGTGGATGAGTGTTCCCCTTTCTCCACAACCTCTCCAGCACATGGTATCATTTGTTTTCTTGATCCTAACCAGTCTTATTGGAGTAAGATGATATCTTAAAGTGGTTTTGATTTGCATTTCCTTAATGATTAGTGATGTTGAACACTTCTTACAGTGTTTCTCAACCATCTCTAATTCCTCACTTGTGAAGTCTCTGTTCAGCTCTTTGCTCCATCTATTGAGTGGGTCATTTGTTTTCTTTTTTGTTTTTTTGAGTAGTTTATATATTCTGGAAATCAATGCTTTGTCAGATGTATCTGCGGTAAAGGTTTCCTCCCACTCTGTGGGATTTCTCTTCACTTCCTTGAATGTTCTTTTGATGTACAGAAGCTTTTGAGTTTAATGAGGTCCCATTTGTCAATTGTCAACCTTAATTTTTGCGTAGCTGCTGTCTGATTTAGGAAATCTTTTCCTATGCCTATGTCTTGTAGTCTGCTGCCAATTTTTTCTTCCATCGCATTCAGAGTTTGGGGTTTCACGTTGAGGTCTTTGATCCACCTGGAGTTGACTTTTGTACAGGGCGAGAGGTAGGGGTTTAATTTCATTCTTCTATAAGTGGTGATCCAGTTTTGCCAACACCACTTGCTGAAGATGCTGTCTTTTCTCCATTGTGACTTCTTCGCCCCCTTGTCAAATATGAGATGGCTGAAATTGTATGTGCTCAGATTTGGATCTTCAGTTTTCTTCTATTGGTCAACAGGTCTGTTTTTATGCCAATACCAGGCTGTTTTTATGACTATAGCCCTGTAGTACAGTTTGAAGTCTGGTATAGAGATCCCCCCTGTGTAGCTCTTTTCGCTCAGGGTTGTTTTGGCTATTTGGGGGTATTTTGTTTTTCCAAATGAATTTAAGAACTTTTTTTCCAAGCCTGTGAAGAAACTCTTGGGGATTTTGATTGGAATTGTGTTAAATCTATACAAGAGTTTCGGTAAAATGGACATTTTTTACAATGCTAATTTTCCCAATCCATAAGCATGGGAGGTTTTTCCATCTTCTGATGTCTTCTTCAATTTCTTTCTTTAAAGAAATTGTTGTAGAGATTTTTGGTGTCTTTGGTTAGGTTTGTTCCTAGGTATTTTATTGTTTTTGAGGCAACTGTGAGTGGGAGGTCTCTTTGAATTCTTTCTCCAGTTGCTTGTTCTTGGTGTAAAGAAAGGCCATTGATTTTTTTAGGTTAATTTTGTATCCTGCTACTTTCCTGAAGCTGTTAATCATTTCTAGGAGTTTTCTTGTAGAGTTTTTAGCATCCCTTAAGTAAACAAGCATATCAGCAAATAGGGATAGCTTGACTTCCTCTTTTCCAATTAGTACTCCTTTAATTTCCTTTTCTTGCCTTATTGCTCTAGCAAGTGTTTCAGGCACTATATTGAAGAGAAGTGGTGACAGGGGCCAGCCTTGCCGAGTTCCTACCTTTAAAGGGAATGTTTCTGTCGTCTCCCCATTTAGGATGATATTGGTTATGGGTTTCCTGTATATGGCTTTGATTACATTGAGGAATGATCCCTCCAATCCAATTCCCTCTAGGACTATAAGCATGAAGGATGCTGGATTTGGTCAAAGGCTTTTTCAGCATCAATTGAGATGATGGTGTGGTTTTTGTCTTTCATTCTATTTATGTGTTTGATGATGTTTATGGATTTCCGTATGTTGAACCATCCCTGCATCTCTGGTATGAATCCAACTTGGTCATGATGGATGATCTTCTTAATGTGGGTCTGTATGCGATTTGCCAGTATCCTGTTTAGAATTTTGGCATCTGTGTTCATTAGGGAGATGGGTCTATAATTCTCCTTTTTAGTTGCATCTTTGCCTGGTTTTGGTAATAGAGTAATGCTGGCTTTATAGAAGGAATTTGAGAGAATTCCCTCTGATTGTATCCTTCTAAACAGTTTCAGTAATAATGGTTGTAGGTCTTTTTGAAATGTTTTATAGAATTCTGCCGTGAAACTGTCTGGGCCTGGGCTTTTTTTAGTTGGGAGGTTTCTTATTACATCTTCAATTTCTTCATGTATTATGGGTCTGTTTAAGCTGTGGATCTCTTCTTGGTTGAGCTTTGGTGATTCCCAGGATTTCAGATATTCATCCATTTCTTCTAGGTTTTCAAATTTGGTAGAGTATATGTTCTTGAAGTATTCCTGTATGATTTTCTGGGTCCTTTCCTTGTCTGTTGTGATATTTCCCTTTTCATCACAGATTGTATTGATTTGGAGTTGTTCCTTCTTTCTTTTGGTTAACTGGGCTAGAGGTCTGTCTATCTTGTTTATTCTTTCAAAGAACCAACTTTTGGATTCATTGATTTTTTTTTTTTGTATTGCTTGTTTCTATTTCATTGATTTCTGCTCTGATTTTTGTTATTTCTTCCTGTCTCTTGCATTTAGGGTTCATCTGTTGTTGCCTCTCAAGTGCTTTTAGCTGCAGAGTTAGATCATTCACTTGTGCTCTTTCTGTTTTTCTAATGTAGGCACCCAGGGCTATAAACTTCTGTATTAGTCAGGATTCTCTAAAGAAACAGAAGCAACAGGATGAATACATAGCTATATACAATTTATTGATTTGCTCACGTGACAGAGTTCAAGGAGTCCAACAGTAGACACGCTGCACTGGAGAGGCTGAGAATTCAGGGAACTGCTCAGTCCACAAGGCTGGATGTCTCAGTAGTCCCAATCTGGTGCTGAAGGCCTGATGGATTCCAGGAGATCTGCCAGTCTCAGTACACGGTGGGATCCAAAGTGTTGATCACAGCAGCAAGACAAACTCACTAGTGAGAGAGAGGCAAGCCGCAGGAAAAAAGGGACCAGCTCCCTCTGCCGTGGCCTTTAATACTGCCTGCCAGCAGAAGGTAATGCCCACATTTGGGGTGGGCCATCCAGGTTGAGGTAGTCCAATCCGAAGATCCTTTTCCTCTTATTTGTTCCTTAGTCCAGTCAAGTTGATACCCAGGATTAACCATCAAAACTTCCCTCTTAGTACTGCTTTTAAGGTATCCCATAGGTTTTGTTGTGTTGTATTGTCATTGTCATTCAGTTCCAGGAATGCTTTTATTTCTTTCTTTATCTCTTCCTTGACCCATTCATTATTCAAGAGTGTGTTGTTCAGTCTCCATGTGATCTTGCAGGCAGTAGGGCTTATCCTGGTGTTGATGTGGAACTTTATTGCACTGTTGTCTGATAGAATGAAATTATTTCAATCTTTTTGTATTTGTGTAGGTTTCTTCTGTGTCCCAGTATGTGGTTGATTTTGGAGAATGTTCCGTGGGGTGCTGAGTAGAAAGTGTATTCTCTGGTGTTAGGATGGAATATCCAGTAGAGGTCCATGAGGTCCATTTGGTGTATCATATTGTTCAGTTCAGATGTCTGTTTATTCTTTGTCCTGTTGACCTATCGAAAGGACTCAGTGGGGCACTGAAGCCCCCTACTATGAATGTACTGGGGTTAGTGTGTGACTTGTGGTCCTGGAGAATTGTCTTTATAAAGTTTGGTGCACAAGAATTTGGGGCATATATATTCATGATTGTGAAATCTTCTTGGTGAATTGTTCCTTTGAAAAAAGGGAATGACCTTATCTCTTCTGATTTATTTTACTTTGAAGTCTATTTTGTCTGATATTAAAATAGCAACACGTGCTTTCTTTTTGGTACCATTTGCTTGGAATATTTTTTTCCATCCTTTCACTTTAAGGTGGTGTCTGTCCTTGAAGGTAAGATGTGTTTCTTGTAGATAGCATATCAATGGATTCTGTTTCCTAATCCAATCTCCCAGTCTATGTCTTTTGATTGGGAAATTTAGTCCATTAATATTTAAGGTTATGACTGATAGGTCTGTGTTGTTTCCTTTTGCCTTGTTATCAATTTGCAGTTTGGGTTTAGGTTTCTACTTCTGCAGTTATGCTTTTATTGTTTTCTCTTTCTAGGTGCCTGGGGATGGTTGCTCCTTTCTTCTCTTCTTTGAATTGCTTCAAGTATTCTCTGAAGGGCTGACTTTTCTGGACATGTATTCTTTCAACTTGTTTATGTCATGGAAGGATTTTCTCTCTCCTTCAATTATAATCGACACTTTTTCTGGGTATAGTAACCTAGGTTGGCATCTATTGTCCTTTAACACTGGGAATGCTTTGCTCCAGGTTCTGCTTGCTTTCATGATTTGCGTTGAGAAGTCAGTTGTAATTCTGATAAGTTTCCCCTTATAGGTCACTTGTTGTTTTTCTCTTGTGGCTTTAAGGATTTTGTCTTTGTTTGGGGTGTCTAGAATTTTAACTATGATGTGGCATGGAGAATTTCTTTTCTGATCTTGTCTGTTTGGAGTTCTATGTGCTTCTTGTATTTGTATTGGTTTGTCTTTTTTTAGTTTGGGGAAGTTTTCATCTATTATTCTGTTGAAGATCTGATCAATACCATTCTCTTGGGATTCTTCTCCTTCCTCTATTCCTATGATGCAGAGGTTTGATCTTTTCATAGTGTCCCACAGTTCCTGGTTGTTCCACTTTTGTGTATTTTTAAATTTTTCATAATCTTTCCTTGAGGTTTTTAGTTGTTCTGTGTTATCTTCCAGGTCTGATATTCTTTGTTCTGCTTCCTCCATTCTGCTTCTGAGGCTTTTTCCATTCCTTTCCTCTTGA
>VZQC01009558.1:1599750-1679174 GCA_009823505.1 Rhizomys pruinosus | reverse complement strand
TTTTTTTTTTTTCATTTTTAGCTATAAGTGATAATCCATGAGTACAAGCATCCTTCATGCAAAACCTATCTGCAGGCTGTTGTGCCCAAACACCTACAGCCCCACCATCCAGTGGGGGGTGACAGGTTGTTTGTTCAATCAAGTTGATCAAATGAGTGTCCAGACTACATCGCTGTAGTTTCACCGTTCACCCCAATCGCAGCCTTTACATTCTACCACGCCCCCTCTTCCGCAGATTGTTCCCTAGGCTTAGAAAAGGGGCACAGGTGGATGAGAAGTAAAACTGTCCTCTCTCTCTGGAGCTGTTGACTTGGATTCTGGTCAATTCTGGCTGTTTCCTTTCATGGGCTGACAGTTTGTTCAGGAGTAACCTTTCGATCCTACTAATGAAGCACAAGCAATTAGATATATATTAAATGTTTCATAATCTTTCCTTGAGGGTTTTAGCTGTTCTGTGTTATCTTCCAGGTCTGATATTCTTTGTTCTGCTTCCTCTATTCTGCTTCTGAGGCTTTTTCCATTCCTTTCCTCTTGATTGGATGAGTGATTTCCTTTTTCATTTCCTCTTCTGATTTCTTTAGTATTTCTACTTCTTTTTGGAGCTTCTCAATCTCTTCCTGTAGTTCTTTGCTTCGCTGGTTGGTTTCCTTATCTTTTTCAGCATGGGATCTTTTCAGTGTTTCCACTTCCTTCTGGAATTTGTTATTCTCTCTCTCTCTAGGTCCTTCTTGAATTCTTCATTCTCTTTTCTTACTTCTTTGATTTGCTCTTTATAATCTTGTAGTTCTTTAAATGTTCCCAATTGTTTCTGATATCTGTGTCCTGGGACATCCCCAGGGGGATCCCACTGTAGGAATCTTCCATAGGGTTGGTAGAGCTTGATGTGGGATTATCCTGCCCCTTCCCTGTTGTCTCTTCTTCATATTCCTGGTATATGGGCTTCTCCTTGCCTGTATTCCAATGCGAGTCCTAAATGCCTCTTCACTGTGTTGAAGGCTTGCTTTGGTTGCCTCCTTCAGATGCCTTCATAATCCCAGTTGGTCGGGGGGGGGGTTGTGGGAGGGCTCTTTAGCCCACACACCCCGGCACCTGCACTTTCCTCAGCTGGTCTCGGGAGATCTCAGATCACATATAATTATCTTAATTTTTCCTTTTTATGTGCTAATTATAACTTCAGTCCTGTGAGGATTTTTAAGAAGTGCATTAACTTAAAAAAAATTTTTTGTGAATACTGGTCTGAGAACAGGTATGTCAGTTCCTGGTTATACACAGATCATCTGTTCATTGTATTTTGTTATAGACAGGTAATCTGTTCATTGCATTATTTGTTATACACAGATCATCTGTTCCCTGTATTATTTGTTAGTTCCTGGTTATACACAGATTTTCTATTCACTGTATTATCTGTTAGTGATGAGGTTTCGTTCTTTGGTTTTGCCCTCCCTGCTGACATTGAACAGTTTGTTTCTTTTTCTTTCAATGTTCTTCATTAGATTAACTTAAGAAATCAAGTTCTGGCCAGGCATGGTGGCACATGCCTTTGATCCCAGCACTCTGGAGGCAGAGGCAGACAGATCTCTGTGAATTTAAGGCCAGGCCAGTCTACATAATGAGTTCCAGGGCACCTGGGGACATAGGGAGGCCCTGTCTCAAAAAGACCAAAAAAAAAAAAAAAAAGTTATTTCTTTGATGACCTTCTCTCACATAACTCCTGTTAATTGCTGTTAATTAAATACTGATTGCCTGTGGACCTGGGCCTTTGTTGCTGTAATAAAACACAATGACCAAGGGAACTTATCAAAGGAAGAGTTTATTTGAGCTTAGAGAATCAGAGTCCATTGTGGTGGGAGGCATGGTGGCTGGGGCTAGAGCAGAAAGCCAAGGTTCACATCTCAGAATGAGCACAGGAAGTCAAGAGAGAGATACTGGAGACCGCAAGGCTTGTTAAACTCACTAAGCCTGCTCTCAATAACGTACTTCTTCCAGCATGGCCACACCTTCTAAGACCTCCAAGAACAGTGCCACCAACTGGAGATGAAATGTCTGAATACTTAAAGCCTATGGGGGGACACTCTCATTCAAACCACCACATTCCACTCCCTGGCCCCCATAGGCTCCTGACCATATAAAATGCATTTAGTCCAACCTTAAAAGTCCCCATAGTCTTTACCAGTCTCAATTCTATTCAAAAGTCTACAGTCCAAAGTCTCTTCTGAGACACAGGCCAATCTCTTAACTGTAAGCTCCTGTAAAATCAAAAGGCAATTTACATACTCCCAACATACAGTGGAACTGAATACACATTCCCATTCCAAAAGGGAGGAATAGAGGCATAGTGAGGAAACATTGGACCAAAAGAAGACCGAAAACCAGCAGAGCAAACACCAAGTGTAGTAGCTCCATGTGCAACTTCTGGGACTTGACTTCCAAAGGGCTTAGATGGCTCAGTTCTTCCAGCTTTGCTTGCAACATACATCTCTTTCTTAGGCTGGTACCACTCCCTGTATGCAGCTCTCCTTGGCAAATATCTCACAGGTCTGGCATCTCGAAAGTCTTCTTGGGGTCTCCGCTGCCAACCAGGCTTCACATTCACAGCTTCACGCAATGGCCTATCAGGGCCTTCTTTATTCAGGGACACCCCTGCTGCACTCTGCCTGGCCTCTTTGGCTCTCTGAAACCGTGGAGGAAGAACTGATGACCCCTTCACTCTTGCAAACTTCATGCCTCTAAAGCCAGCACCACGTGAATGAAATTGCCGAATCTGGCTGCAAGTTCGGGATGGACTCTCTCCTACTTTAACCACATTTGCAATTTTTCTCTGCCCTGGACTTGTTGGAGGATTAGCTGGGTGTGGTCTTGCCCTGAAGGTACTGATTCTTTTGTTTACTTGTAAATCTCCAGGCCTCTCCTTAATCACTTTAGTCTCCTTATGAAAGGGAGCCTCTCCTTCACATGCCTTGGCCACACCTTTAATCTTCCTAGTGTACTTTTCAGATCCAAACTGTACATTCTGCATTTCCTTCTGCCCCATTTGCTCTTTTTCACTGTAGATCTGTATAATATTCACCATTAAAAGCCACACCACCATTTCTACATTAGGCTGTCTTGAAATATCCTCCGCCAAAGACATCAGTCCATTGCTTTTCAACTTAGCATCAGGCAAGCATTTGGGCTGTGGGCAAACTGCTGCCAGACTCTTTATCAAAATATCCCAGTTGCTGCCTAAGTCTTTATTTTCCTCTGGAACTACACTTTTTTTGCAGCATGGTTTCTTTCAGGCTTCTCCTAGAATGGCCCCTTAAGCTCTGCTTACAGTAGTCAACAGCTTTTCTAGCCCAAAGTTCCAAAGTCTTCCACATTTCTCCAAACATCCACATGGTCAGGTTCTTCACAGCCAACAGCCCACTCTCTGGTACCAAATTACTGTATTAGTCACTTTTCTGTTGCTGTGATAAAACACCATGACCAAGGGAACATATCAAAGGAAGAGTTTATTTGAGCTTAGGGAATCAGAGTCCATGATGGTAGGAGGCATGGTGGCAGGGGCTAGAGCAGAAAGCCAAGGTTCACATCTCAGAATGAGCACAGGAAGTCAAGAGAGAGATACTGGAGACGGCAAGGCTTGTTAAACTGACTAAGCCTGCCCCCAATAACATACTTCCTCCAGCATGGCCACACCTTCTAAGACCTCCAAGAACAGTGCCACCAACTGGAGACATAATGTCTGAATACTTAAAGCCTATGGGGGGACACTCTCATTCAAACCACCACATGCATCTTCTGAAATTTTTTCCCATTTTCCAAAACTCTATTCATCCTTTTCCATATGTTGAACTTGTCATTCCAGTGTGTCCTTTCTGTTCCCTTAGTCTCTGTTTGCAACTTGCAGATTCCTTTTGTGTGTGTATTGTTTTTGCAGACATGTCTTTTTTAATCACACTGAAAAAATGCAATTAAAATTTTGTTTTCTTCCAATTCAGTCTCTTTTAAATTGTTTTTTCCTCTTCTGGCCTTGGTTTCTATCTCTCACATTTAAAGCTTTCCTCAGATATCCAGTAGTTCTTGTTGATTAAAGCCCAGGACAACTAGAAGTCAGGGTGCATGGAATCATTTGGCCAGTGTGTCCCCACATGGGGACCTTGCTGTTTTCTAATGGCTGGCCATGTTCAGCAGTGAAGGATCTCACAACCTTTCCTCCTGGTGGCTACAGGTCTGGCTTCTCCACTAAAAGGAAAATGAAGTCTCAAAGTTCCACCATCTAGCTTGTTAATTTCACTAACTTGTTTTCCCGACAGATTGTTGATGGTCCCTAGTAATCTCTAGTCCAGAAACCAGTTTTTGTAACTACTATAGGACATAAAGCACTCTGCAGTTGAGTCTATGTGTCAGTGTCCCTAGCTCAGAGGAAGAGTCTCAAGACCAGAGGTACCTCCCACCATAATATTCTAAACTTTGAGGGTTGAGACAACTGTGCTGTTTGGCTTTCTTGCTAATTCAGAATTTGTTCTTATAATCAATTTATATTTCTCAATCTAATTTCCAACTTCTACAATTTGTAACTCTCTTATCTTTTTAAAAACTTTTTGTTTTAGTTTATCAAAATATAAATCTTGTTACTATCACTGTAACAGGATTTGGGGCAAGATTTTTTTGTTTGTTTTTGGGACAGGGTTTCCCTATCACCCCAGCTAGCCTGGAACTCACTCTGTAGACCAGGCTGGCCTTGAACTCACAGAGATTCGCCTGCCTCTGCCTCCCGAGTGCTAGGATTAAAGGCATGTGCCACCATGCCTGGCTTAAAGTCGGTTCTTAGCCGACATGTGGGTGCTGGGAATTGAACCAGGTTCTCTGCAAGAGCAGTGCTCTTACAGAAGACCGGGGTTTGATTCTTGGCACTTACATCAATGCTAGTAACTGTCCTAACTCCAGTTCCAGGGGATCCAACACCCTCTTTTGACTCCACAGGTATTGCATGACACAAGTGCACTTACACACATGCAATGTACTCATACACATAAAATGAAAAAAATTTAATAATTGCTGTGTTCACACCTTACCCCCCCCCAAAAGTACCTGACATAGTCCCTGTCCCTGTACAAATTCTTAGCTCAAGTCAAATACCTGTAGCTTTTGCCCTTGACTTTGTATCGTCCTCTAACTTCACTTTTTTTTTTTTGAGACAGGGTCTCCCTGTAGTCCCAGCAGTCGTGGAACTCATTATGTAGAACAGGCTGGCCTTGAACTCACAGAGATCTGCCTGCCTCTGCCTTCCAAGTGCTGGGACGAAAGGTGTGTGACATCACATCCGGCCCTTCCATTTAACTCCTAATTGTGCCATTTCATGCCAAGGTAAGGCTCTGCTGTATGAAGAATCTTTCTCTACCAGTCCTACCTAGTGACTGCCTGGTGAGTATTATGTCCTCCATGCTCCATGGTTAATACTTAGCAGGTACTTAATACACATAATTGAGGTTGGAGCTTTCCAGAATGCAGTTGCTTCACAGGCATCTTGCCCCTCCAGTGGGCACTTAATTTATTGAAGGCAATACATATCTTCTGGAGCTGTGCTTGCTTCTTCCTCCAAGACATATATCTCTGCCCCACAAACCTTCATGTTCTTCTTTCTGAATATACTGCAAGGGAAGTGAAAAGGTATATGCCTACAAATACCAGTGTTTGCTGAGGACATTCAGGTCAGGCTCATCCAAGGTATCTTAGAGCAAAGAACAGAATTAGGCACGAAATTGGAATTTTCCCTTTAATGAGCAAATGTGGGTGCTCCATCATTTCCATGACACGATAAACTAGGCACGGTATTATTATTCTGTGGAAATGGGTGGTAATATTGCACTCTGGCCACAGAGAGCAGGAACCAGAGTTGTTTTTTTTTTTTTAATTTTATTTATTTTTGTATGTGTATGAATGTATTGTCTGCATGTAGGTCTGTGTACCCGTGTCGTGCAATGCCGCAGAGGTCAGAAGAGGGTCTCGGATTCCGCTGGAACTGGAGTTCTCCTGGAATTGGAGTTACAGACGATTCTCAGCTGCCATGTGGGTGCTGGGGATCAAACCCCGGTCCTCTGCAAGAGCAGTCGGTGCTCTTAACCGCTAGGCCATCTCTCCAGCACCATCCAGAGTTCTTAAACCATTGACAAGGCTCTGCTTATCACCAGATACTTTCTATTTTTTAAATTTTTTATTTATTTTTGTATGTGTATGAATGTACTCGGAGGTCAGAAGAGGGTGTCAGATTCCCCTGGAACTGGAGTTAAGATGGTTCTCAGCCGCTATGTGGGTGCTGGGGATCAAACCCAGGTCCTCTGTAAGAGCAGTTGGTGCTCTTAACTGCTAGGCCATCTCTCCAGCCCCAGATACACTTTCAGAGTAAGCCTGTAAGTCTGGTTTGGGGACTCTTATCAGAAATTCTACAAACTCAATACTTTTTTTTTTTTTTTTTTGGTCTTTTCGAGACAGGGTCTCCCTGTAGCCCCAGCTGTCCTGGAACTCAATACTTTAAACAACAAAAACAATCTCCCTTTAAGCTTTAACTACCCTGACTCAATAGTATGCCACCTAAAAGAACCTTGATCCATACATGTTCCCCCTTCATTCCTGCCTCTCAATGCCAATAACTTTTTGTGTTTGCACTATTTAATGTTTTTAGATTTCTTCAGATGTCATACTATACAACGTGGGATTCATTCTGTGACATCCAGATCCAACACAGGTTACCCCTGCCCTTCTCATAGCTCTATCAAGTCTTTTTTGCTGAGGGCCTGAATTCTTACCATGTAAAATTAACCACAACTGATTCATGTAGTCAGTGATGACTACACTGCCAACTTGTTTACAAATTCTTGCCTTGTTCTTGATTTGCTATTTCACACATTAATTCATTCCCTGGGTCATTTATAGAAACCTGCATCTTCTAAATGCATAAAGCAAGCCACCTAAAGCAGATGGAGCTCTCATGCTTCTTTGAATCTGGACTGAAATTCCTAGATGGCTGCACAGCCTTCCTCCTAGTGTTTCCACCCACCATAATCCAGGGACTACCTCTCCCTCTCGCCCCTTCATTCAGTCTCCTTGTTTCCTCACTGGCTTTGGTAGAGCATATCCACTGGGAACATCCCTGGAAGTTTGGTACATTCTCTCAGAACTGCAAGAAGAAAAAGAGCATCCATGAACAACAGCCACACTATTGAGCAGTATGTACTGAGGTATTAACATAACTCTCCTTACCAAAGGCACCAGACTCTTAAGCAGAGGCCACTCCCATCTAGGACTTATGCCACTGCTGCCTCCTACACATCACTCAAAAACATAATTTGCAAAATGTACCTATTTCTTCAAATGGAAGTCTTTTGTAAAAGTGCCTGGCTGGAAGGTCCTAGGTCACGTGTGTAAACCTTTCCTGCTGTAGATGTGGTGTAACTGAGTTCTGGTCCCAACTCTGGTGAGCCAGAGATCATAATATAAGTGATTGGGCAGCTAAAAATACAACTGATCTTTGTGAGTTCAAGGCCAGCCTGGTCTACAAAGTGAGTTCCAGGACAGCTGGGGCTACAGGGAGACCCTGTCTTGAAAAAGACCAAAAAAAACCTGTCTGCCTGAGTTGGCACATTTGAAAATACTGTTGTTCTATACTTTTGCTTTTCAGAATTCTTTCAGCATTCTCAATTCTCAAAATTAAACATCAATCCATTTCCTAATTTTTTCAGAAATCCCAATTCTTCTGTACACTTTTAGGATATTCTTTTGATCATTTTCTAAGATTCTATTATGGTATGAGTAGTAAAGCTTATAATTTGTACTAGACACACATGCACTCATCAACACTCTGCACTGCTGTGAAACAAACATCTTTGATGTATTCTTTCCCACTCCATTTTCAGTTCTCCATCTTTGTACATAACATTATTTAGACAGTCTGCTGACTGATTCTAATTTTCTTATTTTTCAGCATTTTGGTCTTTAATCATCTGCCATCCACTGTTACCAATTATTTTAACTTTCCATTAATCACTTTTGTTCTCTCAATGTTCATTATAGATTTTGGTAGTTTCCATAGCTACGACTTGCTCTCCTCTCTGAGAGTATTATTGTCTGTCTGAAGTTTCATTCAGTCTCCATGCTGCACCTTTTCCCTCTGTTCATTCTTCTAGGCTTTAGTTTCTTTATATCATTACTTTTTAAATATTTCATTTTTATGTGTATGAGTGTTTTGCCTGCATGAATGTAAGTGTACCACATTCATGCAATGCCTATGGAGCCCAGAAAAGGGTGTCCGATTCTCTGGAGCCACAGGTAAGGATGGTTGTTAGCATCTATGTAGGTACTAGGAACAGAACCCAGGTCTTCTGTCAGAGTAGCCAATGGTCTTAACTGCTGTGCCATTTCTGTATCATGTGAATGCATTTAAGCAGGTACTAGGGGTTGGAGAGATGACTCAGTTAAAAGCACTGGCTGCTTTTGCAGAGGACCTGGGTTCAGTTCCCAGCACTCACATGGCAGCAAACAACCATCCATACCTCCAGTTCTAATGGATCTGATGCTGTTTTCTGACCTCTGTAGGCATTGCATGCATGACACACTTCTATACATGCAGGCAAAATACTCATACACCATACACATAAATTTTTTTAAAGAAGGCATGGGCTAGGCATGATGGATCACACCTTTAATCCCAGCACTTAGGAAGCAGAGGTGGGTGGATCTTTTTTAGTTGAAGGCAAACCAAGTTCTAGAGTTCCAAACCAGCTGGTGCTACAGGGGAGACCTTGTCACAAAAAGGACCCCCCCCCAAAAAAGCAGCAGGCATTATGAGGCTGCAAATGGTTCAGTGCTTAAGAGCATCAGCTGCTTTTTTGCACAGGACCCAAGTTCAGTTCCCAGCACCCACATGTTGCTTTAACAATTGCTAACTGTCCATAATTCCTGTTCCAGGGGATCTGTCACCCTCTTCTGACACTGCATGACACAGGTGCACTTACATACATGCAGGCAATTCATTCATATACATTTGTTTTTTAAAGCAGGGGCTGGAGAGATGGCTCTGTGCAAAAGCACCAGCTGCTTTTGCAAAGGACCCAGGTTTAATTCCCAGCACCCACATGTGGCTAAACCATCCACACCTCCAGTTCCAGGGGAATCCAATGCCTTCTGAAGGCATTGCATGGCACTGGTGCATTTACAAACAAGCAATACACTCATACATATAAAATTAAAAAAAAATAGGCAGGTACTAAGTTGCTGCACTTACTGTTAACTAGTGAGGGCCACAGACAGTGCTCTAACAGGCATCTAGTCATTTCCTTTAGAGACAGGAAAACCAGACATCTGAAAGTGAGTCTAGGGTTGGAGATATGGTTCAGCAGTTATAAGCATTTGTTGCTCTTTAAGAGGACTTGGGTTCAATTCCCAGCAACCATGTCTGGAGGCACACAACTGCCTGTAATTCCAACTCCCGGGGGATCCAATACTTCTGGCCTCCTTAGGCACCTGCATGCATGTGCATATACCCACACATACACATAATTAAAGATAAAATGTTTAGATTAAATGTGTCTAATTTTAAAATTCTAAACTTATACATTTGTATAATTAGAAATTCAGGCCCAGGAATTTGTAGTGTCTTGAGTTTTTGTTTTGAAATATATTAAAAATAAGGAACAAAACAAAACAACAAAAAACTAGGGTAATCTGTAACAAACACTTGCAATCCAGCCAATCAGAGTTGATAATTTCATGATTACTCCAAGTTTTTTAAATAACTTTATTGACACAGAATTTACATTTTAAATATACACTTCAGTGGCTTTTAGTATATTTACAATGCTCTGCAATTTCAGTGCTCTTAGTGTATGCACAGTGCCTTACACCCATTTCTGCAACCTAATTTTAGAACATTTCCATCCCTCCAACAAGCATCTTGTTTCTCTGGTTACAGCTCATTTCCACCTACCCAGGCACCCTCTCATCTTCTATCTCAATTTGCTTACTCTGGATATTGCATATAAAATAGACAATAGAACATACAGTCTTTGGTGTCTAATTTCTTTCACACAGTAAACATTTGAGGTCCATCCATGTTGTACTATCCAACCTTCTTTTTATGTCCAAATAATATTCTATGATGTAGAGACACACCACATTTCACACATCCACCCATGAATGAATGATCCAGTCATCAGTTTTCTTTCAGGCTTCTATAAATAATGCTAATTCATGTACACGCTTACATGTATTTATACATTTTCAATTATTTTGGATAGATGTCTAAAGAGAATTGCTGGGCCATATCACAACCTCATGTTTAAAATTTTGAGAACTGGGGCTAGGCATGGTGGTGCAAACCTTTAATACCAGTACTTCAGAGGTACAGGCAAATGGATCTTTGTGAGATTAAAGCCAGTGTGCCCTACCTTATAGCTGGGGCTATAAGACCTGTCTCTAAAACAAAACAAAATTTCCTGAAGTTCGTAGGCTATTTTCCAAAAATAATTTGTCTTTCCACTAAAAAGGGTTTCAGTTATTTAGAAATCTTCACCAATAGGTGAAGGTCTTTTCTGTTACTGAGTTCAGTAGCAATCATCCTGGTTTGGGTTTGCATTTCCTTGGTGACTAATGATACTGAGCATCTTTGCACATGCTTATTGAGCATTCTCTGAGTTTTGTACACTGTAGATATTAATCTTCTATCAGATGCACAGCTGGCAAGGATTTTCTCCTCTTCTGCAGATTGCCTCTTCACTCTTTTCCTATGTTGTAAGATTTTTTTAATGTTGTGAGGTCCCATTTGTTAACTGGCTTTATTTCCTGAGCTACTTGAATCTTACTAAGAAAGTCTTTTTCCATGCCTTTATCTTGAGGTGCTTTCCCTAGTTTTTCTAGCATTTTTAGAATTTCAGGTCTTAAAGGCTTTGATTGATTGTGATAATTTTGGGGCTGGAGAGATAGCTCAGCTGCTCTTGCAGAGAACCTGTGTTCAATTTCCAGCATCCACATGGTGGCTAACCACCATCTATAATTCCAGTTCCAGGGCAATGGTCTCTTCTGACCTCTGTAGGCATTGCATAACAAGGCTGCACTTAAATACATGGAGGCAATATACTCATAGATACATTTTTTTTAATTAATAAAAAACACTTTAAGTTTCGGAATTTCAACTATGAGAATAATGCTATTTTTTTTGGTTTGAGACAGGGTCTCCCTACAGCCCCAGCTGTCCTGGAACTCACTATGTAGCCCAGGCTGGCCTTGAACCCTAGAGATCCACATGCCTCTGCCTCCTGAATGCTGGGATTACAGGAGTGCTCCACCACACCCGGCTTTTTTTAATTCTTAAAAATCTTATATTTTGTGTGAGAAATAAATTTTTCTCATTTATTGACCTTACCTTCCTTTTTAAACCTTATACTTAAAAAAAAATCTTTATTTTATTTATTTTTATGTGTATGAGTGTACTATCTACATGTAGTTTGGTGCACCCATGTCATGCAATGCCGCTGAGGTCAGAAAAGGGTGTCGGATTCCCCTGGAACTGTAGTTAAAGATGGTTCTTAGCCCCCATGTGGGTGCTGGGAATCGAACCCGGATCCTCTACAACAGCAGTCGGCGCTCTTAACTGCTGAGCCATCTCTCCAGCCCCTAAACCTTATATTTCTTATTCTTCTTATACTTCTTATTCTCAGTCTAATCTTCTGATACTGATTTCTTTTGCTTAGGAAGTAGGCAAAAATGGAAGTCTTAAATAAGGAGTTATGATCTTTAGTGAAATGCTGTATGTTGACAAGAGTTAGTAAAAATTCTATACTTATTGCAGGTTTTAATAAGAATTTCCCTAAATGTTATTATAGCCCATCATTTATCACCTAATCTGAGACATTTCTGAATGTGACGGGATGCAGGATGACAGCATAAACCAGAACACTGCTAGTACTGCAGTCAAAAGCAACAGGAACACAGAAGTCTATTTATCCAAACTACGAATATTTTTTCAAATGCTGTACTTCACAAAATTGATCATAAAACCATGTAGCTATTCAATAAGAGTTTACAGATGTTAAAAGGTGAAAGTAAGTAGGATATAGTCTCTAATCACAAAATAATTAGAAATCAATGACAAGAAATATTAGAAATTATCAATAAAGATATATATATACATATATATATATATATATATATATATAATTTGGGGGGGTCTTTTTGAGACAGGGTCTCCCAGTAGCCTCAGCTGGCCTGGAACTCACTCTGTAGACCAGGCTGGCCTTGAACTCACAGAAATCCGCCTGCGTTTGCCTCCCGAGTGCTGGGATTAAAGGCGTGCGCCACCATGCCCAGCTTAAAAATATATTTTAAATAAACCCATAAGAATAAGAAATATGAATTGGGAAATTTATTTATTTATTTGGTGTTTTTGAGACAAGGTCTCCCTGAAGCCCCAGCTGACCTGAAACTCACTATGTATACCAGCCTGGCCTCGAACTCAGAGATCTTCCTGCCTCTGACTCCTGAGTGCTGAGATTAAAGGCGTATGCCACCACACCTGGCTAGGAAATTATTTTATAAAGATAAAAAGTAAAAATGCTAACTCTGAAAACTTTAAATAGATGCAGAAGCCTTCAAAATTCTATGAACTAAACATCACCTGAAAATTAGAAGAAAAAAATGTAAAAACAAAGGAAATAAGACCAGAAATTAATGAAATGCAAAGCCAGTATTAGAGGAGAGACAAACACGAACAATTCTTTGAGAAGCTTCATACAACTGAAAAATCTTCACTGAAAATGGTGAAGAACAAAAACAGAAGACAGAGCTTGGAGAGATGGCTCATGGGTTAAGAACACTAGCTGCTCTTGCAGAGGACCCAGGTTTAGTTCCCAACACACAGATGGCAGCTGACAACCCTCGGCTAACTCCAATTCCAGGGGACCCACACCCTCTTCTGACCTCCAAGGACACTGCATGACACGGTGGAATTACATACATGGAGGCAATACAGTCATACACATATTTAATTATTTAAAAAAATAGAAGGCACAAAACCAGTATTTGGGGAGATTGAGAGGTCATTACTGTAAAGACTGGAGGGACAAAAGACATGAACAAAATTGAAAAAAAATGGAAAATTTTAGAACAATACATTTTAAATTTTAAGAGAATAAACTTAGAAAACTGATACAAGAAATAGAACATTAAGTGTATCAATAACCCTCAAACCGAGGATACAGTCAAACTCTTGCCAGAAAGAAAATTTAGCCAACTATTCTAGCACATTTTACCAACCACTCAAAAATGAGTACTTCCTAATTCATATTATGATGTGACTCCCCTATAAGATTATGAGAAAGGAAAAGTCTGTCTTACAAACATAGATACAAACATCCTAAATAAAACGAGCACACTGATTCTAGGAAAATATACATCATGATCCAAATGGGTTTATTCTGGTAATGAGTAAGATCTGTTGAAACTATATATAGCACACGTTAACAGATTATTAAGAACTCTCACACAAAAGAGTTTGAAGGAGCTGGAGAGATGGCTTAGCTGTTAAGAGCGCCGACTGCTCTTGCAGAGGACCTGGGTTGGATCCCCAGCACCCACATGGTGGCTGAGAACCGACTTTAACTCCAGTTCCAGGGGAATCCAACACCCCCTTCTGACCTCCTCGGCATTGCACGACATGGGTGCACAAACCTGCATGCAGACAGTACGTTTATGTACATTAAAAAAAAGTATGAAAAAATTCATTTTTAAAAATTATACAGGGCTGGAGAGATGGCTCAGTGGTTAAGAGCACCAACTGCTCTTGCAGAGGACCCGGGTTCCATTCCCAGCACCCTCATGGTGGCTGAGAACCGTCTTTAAAACTCCAGTTCCAGGGGAATCTGACGCCCTCTTCTGACCTCTGGAGCATTTTACCACCTGGGTGCACCAACCTACATGCAGACAGTACGCTCATACACACAAAAAATAATAAATAAAAAATAATTTTTGTTTATGCCTATAGGTCAGTATGGCTGGAGACTTGGGTCAAGGAAACTTCTTTTTGCCCTGGGCACCAATACCTGCACAGACTCCTAAGTGGCCAAAGTAGTAAGAATAAGTGGGGGGCTGGAGAGATGGCCTAGCGGTTAAGAGCGCCGACCACTCCTACAGAGGACCCGGGTTCGATCCCCAGCACCCACATGGCGACTGAGAACCGTCTGAAGCTCCAATTCCAGGAGAACTCCCTGCAGCTCCAATTCCAGGAGAACTCCAGTTCCAGGGGAATCCGAGACCCTCTTCTGAACTCCGCGGCGTTGCACAACACGGGTGCACAGACTTGCATGCAGACAGTACATTCATACACATACAAAAATAAATAAAATTAAAAAAATTAAAAAAAAATAAGCGAATGCTTACTGTAAAGAGGTTATCTTTATCACCATTTCCAAGGCTTGGAGAAGGGGCTGAGAGAATGTTGAGTCCATGGAAGGGGCAGCATGTTAAAAAGAATTTGCAAAAAAAAAAAGCCGGGCGTGGTAGCACACACCTTTAATCCTAGCACTTGGGAGGCAGAGGCAGGCGGATCTTTGTGAGTTCAAGGCCAGCCTGGTCTACAGAGTTGAGTTCCAGGACAGCTGGGGCTATAGGGGGACCCTGTCTTGAAAAGACAAAAAAAAGACTCCTCCGTCAGCACCAGCTACACCTCACCTGCCTGGAAATACTGTGCAGCAGTGGCAGCCATATGTCCGTATATCTCAAATCTAATTGGCTATTAGCTCTCTCCTTGGAGGAATAACCCACAGCTGATGCCACAAGCTTACATCCTCTAGTGGTTAGGAGATATTATAAGCCACAGTAAGACCCTGTCACATTTTACAGGAAAAAATGTAATTCATAGATTAACATACCATCCAAATATCTGTGTCTATACCAAAGTAACCTACCATAACAATTAGTACTGTTTAAATACCTATATATCTAAATGCCTGTGCTTCATTAGTAGGACTGAAAGGTTATTCCTGGACAAACTGTCAGCCCGTGAAAGGAAACAGCCAGAACTGACCAGAGTCCAAAACGACAGCTCCAGAGAAAGTAGACTGTTTGGCTTTTCGTCCACCTGTGCCCCTTTTCTAAGCCTAGGGAACAATCTGCGGAAGAGGGGGCGTGGTAGAATGTAAGGACTGTGATTGGGGTGAATGGTGAACCTACGGCAATATAGACTGGACACTTATTTAATCTACTTGATTGAACATACAAGCCCCCTAGCTGGATGGTGGGACCCATGGGCTGTGTGGGTTTGGGCACAACTGCTTGCAAATTGGTTTTACATGAAGGATGTTTGTAATTATTACTTATTGTTAAAAAATGAAAAAAAAATTTTTTTAAATATTAAAAAAAAGAATGCTGCCTCCAGGTATGACATGATCATTGCATGTGTGAACTCCAGTGGCTGTGATTACATGCAAGAGTAGGCCTGTCAACAGTCTGTCATGGAGGAGGAAGGGTTCATGAGACCCCACCTCTCCCTCGGGATCTATAGGCAGCTGATTACAGGGAGGAAAAGACATTTTTTCAGTGGTGCAGTCACTGGTTAAGACGCATGTGCTACAGCTCCGGTAAGCAACTCTAATAAAACTCAATGGATTTAATACACATTAAAACAGAATGGGAAGTAGCTAGGAACCAGGTAAGTAGGAGTTGGAGAGAGGGTAGGGTAGGGTAATGGTGGGAGTTGTGAACACCCATTATTACATATGATTAATAAATGCTAAAAACATTTTTAAAAATTCGTTAATTTTGCCGGGTGTGGTGGCTAACTCCTTTAATCCCAGCACAGGAGGCAGGGGCAGGCATATCTCTGTGAGTTCAAGGCCAGCCTGGTCTACATAGGGAGTTCCAGGGCAGCTGGGACTACAAGGAGACCCTGTCTAAAAAAAAAAAAATCATAATTTTAAGGAAACAATAGTAAGAGAAAAGCTAATGCCATTGTTCATCTACTGCAACCCTTCAGCAAAATTATACTTAAAAGTTCAATGTTTTCCCATGCACAGCAAGGGGTGGGGGAAGACACTTAGGGGCAGAAACTTTATTCAGCATTATCCTGGAAGTTCTACCTGACATCTAGAAAAAGGGAAAGCTAAGGGGTAAAGAGACTGTAAAAGCAGCACGCCGTTGTTACTGGTAGATGATTATGTTATGTATGTTTAAAAAAATCTCGGGGCTGGAGAGATGGCCTACTGGTTAAGAGCACCAACTGCTCTTGCAGAGGACCCGGGTTCGACCCCCAGCACCCACATGGCAGCTGAGAACTGTCTCTAACTCCAGTTCCAGGGGAATCTGATGCCCTCTTCTGACCTCCGCGGCATTGCATGACACGGGTGCACAAACCTGCATGCAGACAGTACATTCATAAACATACAAGAATAAATAAAAATTTTTAAAAAACTCAAAAGATCTGAGTAAACCAGATGAGTATGGCAAGTTCTATAAATTTATAATAGCCACATGAAAAATCAATTATATGCACCAGTTACAATCAAAATTGTTAAGAATGCTACTGATATTAAATAAGTGACATGAAAGGCTAGCAAGAAATTATAAGATTTCTGAGAACAATGTAAATATATTTAGTAGTAAACTAAATATGATTTAGAAAATGAGACAATCAAAATAAATGGAAAGATACAAGCTGTTAGATTTAAAGGCTCAGTGATATGTCAGTTCTTTTAAATTTTTACTCATTTGTTTTTATGTGTATGAGTGTTGTAGGTACAGCCTGCGATTATATGTGAAACACAAGAACAGTGCATCAGATCCACTGGAGTTACTGGTGGTTCTTAGCCACCATGTGGAACTGAATCCAGGTTCTCTGCAAGATCAGCCAGTGCTCTAATTACAGTCATCTCTCTAGCCCCCAAATGTCAATTTTTATTTTTTATTTATTTTTTTTTTTGTATGTGTATGAATATACTGTCTGCATGCAGGTCTGTGCACCCGTGTCGTGCAATGCCACGGAGGTCAGAAGAGGGTCTCGGATTCCCCTGGAACTGGAGTTCTCCTGGAATTGGAGTTACAGACGGTTCTTAGCCGCCATGTGGGTGCTGGGGATCGAACCCGGGTCCTCTGCAAGAGCGTCGGTGCTCTTAACCGCTAGGCTATCTCTCCAGCCCCCAAATGTCAATTTTTAAAAAAAAATTTTTTATGAGTGTTTCACCTGCATGTAAGTAAGTGCACCAGGATCATGTATAAAGCCCACAGAGGCCAGAAGAAGGCATGACATCCCCTGGAACTGGAGTTGCCAATGGTTGTTAGCTGCCATGTACGTGCTCTTAACCAGCCCCTCAAAATGTCAGTTCTTGCCAGGCGTAGTAGCGCATCGCTTTAATTCCAGCACTTGGGAGGCAGAGGCAGGCAGATATCTGTGAGTTCAAGGCCAGCCTAGTCTACATAGCAAGTTCCAGGCTAGCTGAAGCTACAGGGAGACCCGTCTCAAAAAAGACAGCCTCCCCCCAAGTGAATTCTTAAAATTTACAAATGCAATGTTATTCCTATTAAAATTTTAATATTAATATTTAAAATGTTTTTAGATTTTATGAGTGTTTTGCCTGCATGTAAACACCATGTGCATGCAATGCCTGTGGAGACCAGATGAGGGCACTGGACTCTCTGGAAATGGAGTAATGGTCAATTGTTAGCTACCATATGGATGCTGGGAACCCAATCTATGTCCTCTTCAAGAGCAGTCAGTGTGCTTAATTGATAAGCTAACTCTCCAGCCGCATCAAATGTATTTTTATAGAATTTGACTACTGACTCCTGAATATTTATAATAAAGTGCAAAGAAGAGCAAAGACATTCTTATCAAAGAGGAATAGGGTAACAAGACTTGCTCTGTGAAGCCTTTAGACAATAGTATCAGAGAATATCAGATTTCAAAGTACTGATTTTCTCAAAGAGAGTACATACTCAACAAAAACAACTGATTAAGTTGAGCTACTCTAAAATGAAAGATTTTTTTTATATGAAGATCAGTATCAAAATGTTCCTATAAGAGAAACCAAGAAGTGGAATTTTATGTGTAACGCATGTAAGTAACAGGGAACTGGTATCCAAGTACTAAGAATCACTACAAGGAAAAGACAATAGAAAGATAAGTCACAAAAAGAAGTCCAAATAGACTATAAACATGTGAATCAATAATAGAGGACACACAGGTGGAGACTCAATGACACACACCAGGTGAGATGAAACTTGGGCAGACAGAATGAGGCATGGTGAGAATACGGAACAGGAGAGCTCTCACCCTGGTGCTGGGATGCACATGCAATGCACATGCATGCTCGTCTGCACATCTACAAGAATGTCTGTGGTGGCTTTATTTGTACATCACTGTAACAAAAACATAACTGTTAGAATTATAAAGTATTGATAGTGAAACTCCATACAGTTTACTGCAGCAACACATAACACACATTACATGGGTGGGAAAAAGCAAAAAACAAAAGCATACGTACATTTACATTAACATTCAAAACACATATAAAGTTCAAAGTTGGCAAGACTAATATCCTTTAGAACTGTAAACACAGACGTTTATTAAAATGTTTTGGGGGCTGGAGTGATTGAGTCAGTGGGTAAGGAGGTTTGCTGTGCAAGCATGAGGGTGGGTTCTTGTCCAAAGCACTCATAGAAAGTGCTGTGCACAGCCTCGTGGATGCTGTAACCTCAGGGCTATGGGGTTAGAGACAGATCACTGGGGCTCACTGACCATCAACCTAGCTCCAATTCAGTGAGATACAAGCAGACCATGGCAGACCAAGACACCAGATCATGTGCTTCCACATGCACACATGTTCCATGCACATGCACACACACACACACACACACACACACACACACACACACCACACACAATGTATTTTGGGGTTTGATATTTAATTTTGGAATCTAATACTGAAGACAGTGTATATTGTTTTGGCTATATAATTTCATACACATATATGAATGAGTATATAGAACACATATATGCATATACATACAAATATGTAACATACACAATAGATCACTGTCACTACTAGCAACCTGAAAGAAAATGTCAAAAATACTCCTATGGTTATACACTGCCAGCTTTTCCTTGTCATTCTGCTTTTATATTGTTACCTGTACTCATGTTCATATTTCCTAGAGGATTTTTCTTTGTGGTATAATAAGGCACATCACTTTGTCCTGTTAACACTTCTCAATATAAAGATTACTTTGGTAATAAATATTACTCCATATGGGGATTGAACTCAGATCATCAGCCTTGGCAGCAAGTCCCTTTATCCACTGAGCCATCTTACTGGCCCAGGTTCTAATTAATTTGCCTGTTATTAATCATGGACATATTCTGAGTTTGAGTTTGTAATAAAATACTAATATAAGAAGCAGAAAAAAATTTGCCTGTTATGCCCACTATCCTTTTATTTTCTATATTTTTCTTTAAACTATTTTTAATGGGTTTTTTTTGGGGGAGGGGGTCTTAGCAGTAACAGCAATGACATTAAATAGGAGGGGCATTAAATGGTACTATTATCCAGTAACCTAGCCTGGCCTGGATCACCAACTGCTACTTATCTTATACTGAGGCTACCTCCAGGAATTCACCTATCTGGGCCTCAGAGTGTCTTCACTTAAAAATCAGTATTTTACGGGACTGGAGAGATAGCCTAGCGGTTAAGAGCACTGACGCTCTTGCAGAGTACCCGGGTTCGATCCCCAGCAACCACATGGCGGCTAACAACCGTCTGTAACTCCAATTCCAGGAGAACTCCAGTTCCAGGGGAATCCGAGACTCTCTTCTGACCTCCGCAGCATTGCACGACACGGGTGCACAGACCTGCATGCAGACAGTACATTCATACACATACAAAGATAAATAATAATAAAAATTTTTTTTTAAAAAATCAGTATTTTACTTGTAGAAGGCAAGATGATTTTAATTTCTATTCTTATCAAAAGATAACTACTAATACTGTATCACTGTAATTGAAAAAAAATTCAAAGCAGGGGATAAGGGACAATTAAATGGTTAGGAGCACATACTGCTTTTGCAGAGGACTGGAGTTACGTTCTCAGCACCTAAATCAGGCAGCTCACAACTCCAGGGCCTATGATGTCTCTTACAACCTTTGAGGCACCTGCACATACATGGACATACATACATACACATATTCATAAAAATAAAAACAATTTTAAAAAATTCAAAGCACCTTCTGCAGTGTTTTAAAAATGGGACTTCTGCTTTATTGTTTTATTTTTCCTTATTAAAAATTCTAAATACTCTTAAGCAAAATTTTCACCTTTCATGAGCTTTGTAATGAAGGGTCTTTAAAAAATAGCATAACTGGGGCTGGAGAGATAGCCTACCAGTTAAGAGCGCCGACTGCTCTTGCAGAGGACCCGGGTTTGATCCCCAGCACCCACATGATGACAAAGAACCCTCTGTAACTCCAATTCCAGGAGAACTCCAGTTCCAGGGGAATCCGAGGCCCTCTTCTGACCTCCGCGGCATTGCACGACATGGGTACACAAAACCTACATGCAGATAGTACATTCACACACATTTAAAAAAAAATAGGGTAACTGCTGGGCGTGATGGCGCACGCCTTCAGTCCTAGTCCTAGCACTCAGGAGGCAGAGGCAGGCAGATCTCTGTGAGTTCAAGGCCAGCCTGGTCTACATAGCAAGTTCCAGGCCAGCTGGGACTAAAGGGAGACCCTGTCTCAAAAGGACAAAAAAATAAATAATAGGGTAAGTGATTCAAGTGGCAGAAATAGAGATCAGTTCTAAATGGATTGGGGTAGTGCTTGTTTAATTGAGTTTCGATGGTCCACATGCAGGAGTCTATCACATGATTTTTTTCATTGAGAGATTATCTTGTGAAAGGAAATAATTTCTCTGGATTTTGTATATCTTCTTTTGAAATCAAGACTTACACTAACAGAAGTTACCTTTTCCTTTCTTAAGCTGGGGATGTAATTCAGGAATACACTGCTCAACAACTGGTCACTGCTCAACAACTGGTCACTTCACGTGTACAAGGCCCCGGGTTTGGTTCAGACAGTGCAAAAGTAAAATTATATATGAAACAAATTATGTGAAATTAAGAAAATAACTTTACACAAGAACATGATTTTTTCCTGTTAGTGCTCATTCATCCTTTCATCAAACCATCTGTAGACTTACACATTCATTTGGAAGTCTTACTAGGCGACTGTTAGCATCAATCGTTATTGCAAAATGCTTGGTCTCCACCAACAAACACAGCAAGGACCCTTGTCCTTGTAAAAATTATAATCTGCATAACTAAATTATAAAAAATCACATATATATATTACATACATGCTATGTGAAAGAAAAGAGCAGAATATAGGAAGAGTACAGGATGTAAGACAGGAGGAGCAGAGGCAATCTTCAACAGGCCGTTAGTGTTGGCTGATCATATCTGAAGAGAGGGATGAGAAAAGGAAGACTCTTCATGACTACTGTGAGCCCTAAGGTAGAAAGGGCTGTGTGTCTAAGCAAGCATGTGAGGGCTAAAGAGATGGCTCAGCAGTTAAGAGCACTGGCTGCTCTTGCAGAAGGCCCAGGCTGGAATCCTAGCACCCACATGGAGGTTGTTAACAATCATTTGTTGCTTTTTCTTCAGTCCCATCCATTTTTTAAAATAAATTATTGGCTATCCAATGGTATAATGTGGTAATTTGCTAGTTATTTTCATTTTCCTCATTGAAAAGCTGAGAATCATTCATGTTTACTTTCTATTGTTGACTTAGGAGTTGCTTTTTTCTCAATGTCTTGTTTATATCCTTTGTCCATTTTTATTGGACTGTGTTTTACATGCGTATCATTAATAGTATTATCTTTTTTTAAATATGTTTTGTACAAGATTATCAAATCTAGACCCATGTCCCCCACCCTATGCCCCCAACCGACCGGAGCTCATGTATTCTGCCAAACATGCTTTTCATCTCTCTGTCTTTCTTGATATTCTCCATGTGGAAGTTGACTGTTTTGAGCAGAAGTTCACTGTTTCAGTCAGTCCTTTGATGCAGTCCTTTCTGTTGTTGCTGTTGTTTCCAATATGCATCACTCCCAACTGCTTGGACAAAAGCTCAAGATGGCACTAGCATCCGCAGATGAGGGATACCATTCGTCGTTTGTTTTTCTGGGACTGTGTTACTTCACTCAGCATGATGTCTTCTAGCTCCAGCCATTTTCCTGCAAAGTTCATGTCATCTTTCTTTACTGCTGCATAGAATTCCATTATGTAGATGTACCACATTTTCTCTATCCACTCATCAGTTGAGGGGCATTTGGGTTGGTTCCAGCTCCTTGCTATTGTGAAGAGAGCTGCAATAAACACGGCCGTGCATGTATCTCTGCGGTGGGGTGAGTCTTGAGGGTACATGCCTAGGAGTGGTATGGCTGGGTCAGGTGGCAAATTCATTCCAAGTCTTCCAAGGGTTCTCCACACTGCTTTCCATAGTGGCTGTACAAGGTTACATTCCCACCAGCAGTGGAAGTATTATCTTTTTATACCTTCAAGTTAATCTATTTAACTATTGACTTTTTTTGCATCTTCTAAAAAATTCATTTTAAAAGAATTTTAAATATCGCATTTATTTTTATTTTATGTGAGTGTACTGCCTGTATTTATGTCCATGGATGTCAGAAGAGGGGCATTTGATTCCCCTGGAACTGGAGTTATGAACAGTTGTTAGCTTCGATATGGGTGCTATCAACAGAACCAGGGTCCTCTTCAAGAGCAGCCAGTGCTCAACTGCCAAGCCACCTCTCTAGCCACCCTCCATCTTATTATATATGTATGAGTATTTTGCCTACATGGAAGGGCATCGTCAGAGGAGGGTGTTGGATTCCCCTGGAACTGGAGTTACGGAGAGCTGTTAGCTTCCATGTGGGTACTGTATAGAGAAGCAGGGTCCCCTGCAAGAGCAGCCAGTGTTCAACCCTTGGTCCATCTCTCTAGCCTCTGCACATTGTTAAAATGTTATTTTATGTGTATGAGTGTGTGGCCTGCATGTAATGCCTGAATAGGTCAGAAGAAGGTAGTAGACTCACTGGAACTAGAGTTTCAGACAGTTGGTAGCTGCCATATAGGTTCTGGGAATTGAACTTGGGTTCTCTGCAAGAGCAGTCATTGCTCTTAACTGCTGAGCCATCTCTCCAACCCCAAAATTATTTTTAAATCATGTATTTTAAAGTTACCAGATAAGTTCAGACAGTTCATCGAATCTCCAGTGAAACGGGAATTCAATATAAGGCAAAGAGAAAGCAAGTCTCAGGTAGGTGGAGGGGCTGCTCAAGTCCTTGGAGAGGAGCTTCTACTTCCCTAGAGAAGTCAAGAATCTTTTTCCTCTAGGGCTGTGGAGGTGACTCAGTTGGTTAAGTGCTTTTTTTTTAAGGCATGCGTCACCACACCTGGCTTAAAAGTGGTTCTTAGCCGCCATGTGGGTTCTGGGAATCGAACCCGGGTCCTCTGGAAGAACAGTGAGAGCTCTTAACCACTGAGCCATCTCTCGAGCCCCCTGGTTAAGTGCTTTCTATGCAAGACCAACGATCTGAGTTTGGGTCCCCAGAACTCACATAAAAAGCTGCGCATGGTGGTACAGCCCTAGGGCTGAAGGTGAAGATAAGAGGCCCATAGGGCTTCTGGGTAGCCCGTCTAGCCTGATGCAAAAGCTCCAGGGCTAAGGAGAAACCCTGTTTTAAATAAGGTAAAGAGCAATACAGGAAGAAACCCAACATGGAACTCTAGTCCCCACATGCATACATGTACGTATGTATATGTGTGCACGCGCACACACACCTCTTCCACTCTAAAGAAGACTGGAATTAGAAAATGTGGGAAATAATGCTGCCAAGGGAAAGAATAAAGAACCAAGGGAACACAGGAGGACTGCAGTCAGAATTAAGGGTCCAATTCACCTTTTTCAGTAATGGATTTAAAATAAAAGCACTCAAAGTTGAGGCACAGGATCACAACGTGTTTAAAACCAGTGTGGGCTACATGGTAAGAACCTGCTTCATAAACCAAGAAATAACTATTAAGTCCTATGATTTTTACTAGCAGGGTTAGCCAGAAAGTGAATTTTATGTTTTTAGGAAACATGAAGGTGCATCTGTCAATCTGACTGGACCTGGAATCAACTAGAAGTAAGCTACTGGGCACATCTGGAATGGATCTTTTTTTCTTTTAATTTTATTTCTGTATGTGTATGAATGTACTGTCTGCATGCAGGTTTGTGCACCCGTGTCATGCAATGCCAAGGAGGTCAGATGAGGGTGTCAGGTTCCCCTGGAACTGGAGTTCTCCTGGAATTGGAGTTTCAGATGGTTCTCCGCCGCCATGAGGGTGCTGGGGATCGAACCCGGGTCCTCTGTAAGAGCGGTCAGCGCTCTTAACCTCTAAGGCCATCTCTCCAGCCCGCAGAATGGATCTTCTTGATCGGTATATCTGGAGTGGGAAGATGCAGCCTAAATGTGATCAGTACCTTCTGATGGTGTCCAGAAAAAAGGTCCATGGGGAAAACCTTGGCTATTGCCTGCCGCCTTCCCACAGTTCATCTACCCTGTTGCTACTGCTGCTGCCTCCACCACTGCTCACTGACATCAAGGCCCAGCCTACTGACATCAAGGCCGAGCCTCACTGGCTTCCAATGCACACTGAAGACCAGAGACTATCAAGAATCCTCCAGGCCTTCAGCACTACATTAGGACTGCTGGGGCATTTAGCCTCCTGGACTGAGCAGCTACCAGGTTCTCGGCCTCTCCAGCATGGACTATCAATCCCCCTCTAATGAATATTCATTCTATCAATTCTGCTCTCTAAAGAACCCTGATACAGTAAACTTTCCAACTTTATTTTTCTTAGTGTTTTTACTATTTAAGTCAAACTATTAAGTTTCATTCTCTTCTAGTATTTTCAGGTCATTTAAAAAAATTTAGTTTATTTTTATATGTTTGCGCATAAGTATGTATACTATGCATGCAGGCAGTTGTGAACTACCAATGTGGGTGCTGGTATCCAAACCCAGGTCCTCTGGAAGAGCAGCAAGTGCTCTTAAGAGCTGAGCATCTCTCCAGACCAAGTTAAAAACATTTTATTTTTCTTATTAATAGTTTCATAAAATGTGGGCGTTCCCCTCTGGTGGCAGCCCCTAGAGAAGGCACAGCAGAAGGGAGCTCTTGCTTTTTGCCTGCTTGCCTTCTCTCACTGGTGAGTTCATCTGTCTTGCTGCTGTGGCGTTCCTTTGCTAAGAGTAGAACCAACTTCTTTGTATTCCATTGTAGATTGAAGATGAGCAGACCTCCAGGAATCCTTCAGGTCTTCAGCCCCAGATTGGGACTACTGAGACATGCAGCCTCTGTGGACTGAACAACTTCAGGATTCTCAGCCTCTCCAGTGTGGTGCAGCCACTGTTGGACTACTCAGACTCTATCCTGTAAGCCAGTCTAATAAATCCACATATGTATTCATTCTACCGGCTCTGCTTCTTTAAGAGAACCCTAATGCAATAATAAGCAAAATATACCTTAAGATGAATGAGGCTGAGAAAGACCTTCCCTTCAAAATTGATATTTTCTAACGCTATTCCTTTAAGTTTCTAAGGAAGGGGCACTGAAATGTTTACTTTTATCTGTTTATGAGCACCTACAGTGCACCAAAGTCTCAGAAATGAGACACCCAGGACACTGAGGGGCAAAATACGCCAAAAGCTCCCTGCTGAATGCTCCTCCTAATGAACCGTCGAAAAAGCACCCTGGTTGACTGTTCTATCAGTGCTCCAGACATCAAGGCTGGTGCTCCACCCCTCAGACCGACCTCCGCCCCCCCCCCCACTACGAGCAGCCATTCATCCCCCTCTTCAGGCAGTTGGGCACCTCCTACCTCGTGCTCCCCCGGTAGGGGTAGTGCTCTGCCCTCAGACCAAGCCCCCGGAAGCCCCCAATGAGTTCTTGACAGTTGGGCGCCCCGTCTCAAAGCTCCCCAGGTTGGCTGGTCCTCGCATCCTGATCCCACACACACGCCGCCCTGTGAGCAGCCATTTATTACCCCTCCTGGCAGTTGGGCGCCCTTCTGTCCGTCGTCCCCAGGTCCGGCCGATGCTCCTCCCTCAGACCCAGCCCCCTGAGCGCCAGCCGCGGAGCCAATGCGGCCCGAGCCCCGGCCGCCCGGAGCGGTACCTCTGGGCCGGCCGCCCCTGCCGGCTCCTCCATCGCGGGCGGGAGTACTCAGCGAGCCGTTGGCGGCCAGCGCGCCCCGCGTTCTCGCCCGGCGGAGTGGCTCCCGAAGCCGCGTACTCGCAGCAGTGCGGGTAAGGCCTGACAGGCTGAGGAGGAAAAGCGGGAAAGCGGTTAACTAAGAACTCTCCACAGATTCTGCGCCGGTCTGTCCAGAGCATCCGTTTCAAACGCCCGCCCTCCGAGCCGTTTCGGGCCCGCCCCTCGTGACGTTTCCGCCTATCTCGTGACATCACTCCGGCTTCCTGCGAGGTCTCTGCGGATTGGCCTCGCCTTCCGCCTCGAGGTGTGCTTCCCCGGAAGAGGGGCTTCGGTGTCGTGGGCGGAAGTGGCAGGTTTTGCTTCCGGGTTCTAACCTCGCCTCCGGCTCAGCCATGGGAAGGGGGGGGGTTTGGTTTTTGTTTCCGGGTCTTAGGCCGGAGCCATCTGCTCGAAGAATCCTGGGAGCCAGGGGTCGTGATGGTTTGTGGATGAACCTCCTCAGCTGCTGTGTGGGACCCGGGCTAGTGTGAGCGCAGGGGCATGGCGGTTTGTCTACCTCCAACGGGCGGGGAGCGGGGACGTCGGGCGGAGAGCGGGTTCCAGGAGTGCGAAGCCTCCCATTCCGGGTGCTGGAGCCGCACTCGAGCGTTCTCCGTGAGCAGTGCTCCTCATTGCGGGCGGTCTCTAGCTGCTGCAGTTTTAATGACCCTGTGTGCTAGGCGCAGTTCCTTTGATGGCCCAGAGCTGACAGTGGCATTACGAGTGGTCTCTGTTGTTGCTGGGACGACATGATCCTATGCAATCAGGACCGGTTCTTGATGTCTGGGTCCTACCTCTGTGGGGGTGGAGTGCTGTTGCTCTTCTCTGTGCGGTGCTTGAATTATAACCTGTTATAGTAACTACTACCCAGCAACAGAACCAAGAGTGTGGGAGGATTTCGCCCGGAAGTACCGTTGGGTTTTGGACTTGCTTGTCTCTCATACGCTGTTTGTCAGTGCCTTAAAAAGAAATTTTTGTTTTTATTGGTCTGTTTGCTGTTGTGAAGTTTTTCATAAAAACACAAATCTTAGAGCATCTGATGGGATAAGAATTTTACAGACTGGGGCTTAGTGGTTGAGAGCACTGTCTGCTTGGCAGAAGACAAGGGTTTGATTCCCATCACCCACAGGGTGGCTAACAACAGTCCATAGCTCCAATTCCAGGGATCCGACCCCTCTTCCGACCTCTGCGGGCACTGCATGACACAGGTGCCCTTCCACATGTGCAGACAATACACTCATACATAATGAAATACTTTTTTAAAAAATACTTTCTTAAACAATTTAAAAAAACAGTCATGCCAGTACTTCAGTATTGACGGGCCTGTGTTGTCCTATATCGACAATGTTCCCATCGCACAGAAAACAGAAACAAGGTAGGAGCCACAATGCTAGAACAAGTCACAAGGGTCTTCCTGGTTGAGCTTTTTGTAGTAAGATCTGCCTGAAAAAGAATACCCTTTGTACGCACTGGGGTTTTAATTTTTTGTTTCCTTAGAAACTTGTTTTTAAGAAAATTTTAAATAACTTGGGGGGAAGATGTTTTGGGAATTCTTTCACAAGGATGGATACTGATTATTTCTAAAATGACAGTTCTGCTTGTATCTTAAAACTCTTTTGTCAGAGAGTGAAAAATGACAACAGCAGCCAGGCCGACCTTTGAACCTGCAAGAGGGGGACGTGGAAAAGGAGAGGGGGATTTGAGCCAGCTCTCAAAGCAGTATTCAAGCCGAGACCTTCCCTCGCATACAAAGATAAAATACAGGTAATGCAGACTAGTTTGTTTCTTCAAGGAATAAGACCGAACCTGCTAAATGCTGGGATCATGCATGACACATCAATCATCATGTCTGAGGTGTTCTACTTCTGTCTTCACAGGAAGTCTGCAAAGGAGTGTTTTACAATAAAATTACTCTGTGGTTTAAAGTGCTACTAGGTACTCCTTAGTAGAAATTTCTTTTAACCAGGAATTTTTGTGTGTGGATGGTGCAGTAGCTAGTTACTACCTCAGAGAGACGATGGTGTCAGCACTAGTGAGGGTGAAAGAATCCCTGTAATAAGCCCTTGAGTTGGTAGAATACTAAAAAACAAAAAGACATTTTGACTTATCTGCAGCCTTACTGGGGGAAAATATGAGCATCAGTCAGTTCTAGAAATGCTGAAAACACCATTGAGTCCTGTCAACCTCAGAACAGTGTCCTGTCTTGTTCCTTGTTTTAGACACATGAGCTCCCCTCCATGGCTCTAACCATGTGCGAAGGCAACTTTTTTTACTGTAGTTTTTTTCTACTTCAGACAAACAACACAGGATGCCCCTGAAGAGGTCCGGAACCGTGACTTCAGGAGAGAACTGGAAGAAAGAGAGAGAGCCGCCGCTCGGGAGAAAACTCGGGACCGCCCAACCCGAGGTAGCCACACGGTCCCAAACATTTTGTCTCAAAACTATGTGCTTTGCGCCTGAAATTTTTCTGTAATGATTGGAAAGAATTATCCTTTTTTTTTTTTTTTTTTTTTTTAGCTAAACCACTTTGCTCAATGATTAGAGATTTATAATGAAGTTCATTCCAATTCTGTCTTATCATGCTTAGATATTAGAAGAATAGTGGTCTGTAGGTGTTTGACAGGCATGGTTTTGGTGCAAGTCAATGGTTTTGACTCTGGTAGCCAGACCCCAGGGTTTCTGTTTAACATGCTTCCATTTTTGTGATGATACTGGAGAGTATGGGGAGAGGCCTCAGTATCCTGCATGTGTTTCTAGTGCAAATAAACAGTCTCTGTATTTTCTAAGAGATAACTCACATTCTCTCTCAAAGTGTAGATTCTTTTTGTCCAAAGATCCCTAAAATGTTATTTAAAATGGAGTATTTGTTTCAGTAAGGTAAATATTTGCTTTTTCCAGAACATACAACTTCCTCTTCAGTGTCAAAGAAGCCTCGCTTAGACCAGATTCCTGCTGCCAACCTTGATGCTGATGATCCTCTAACAGATGTATGTGGGGGTTTGGGGCTTGATTGGTTTTCTTGAGCCTCCCAAGTGCTGAGATCATGGGTGTGTGCCATTGGTCCTGGCTTGTCATCCTTTCCTGGAGTACTTTATTTACATTTTGGCTTTATGAAATTATCTATATTTAGTTTTACTTACTGTTATTCAAATGTATCACTGTCTTCAACTTTAGACTTTACATTTGATTTTAAAACAAAAGGTATTACTTTGTGTTAAGGACTTTAGAACAAGTTTCATTTGTAGAGAATTTTATATGGAAGCAGTCTATTAAGAGATAACGCTCGCCCCTAAAAGAGCTTCCAATAGTATAGGAGGTCAACTGCCTCATTCTAAGCCTATAGGGGGCACTGGTTAGGCTGAGCTCCATAGAGCCACACCCTCTACAGACCTACCAGTTCTACCCTTTTTAGTCCTCCTGAGATAACTGGGTCCCCCTTAGACACATGGTACGGCTGCCTCAGTGCCTAGGGAGGAGGTAATCCGAGCAGATTGAACATTAAGATTCAGTGGGACATTACAACCTTTGTTGTTGCTGTAGTGGCTCAGGCTGGCCTAGTTCACCATCTCCTTGCTTCGGCCTCCAGAGTGCTGGGATTGCAGATGTGCTCACTGTACCAATCCTGGCTCCTTTGTCTTTAGTTTGCAGTTTTCTATATAACTAAACGTACCTGAGCGGCCTTTCATGAGTTGTATCTAATGGAATATATAAGCAGCAATTCTAGAACTGACTGTTAATCATTAAAATAAGAGCCTAACTTTAGGTTAAATTCAGTTATGCATTTAAAATTGTTTTCTTTTGGAATCTTAGCACCGTGTTCTGCATGTTGGATTGTCCTTTCTAGCTTAAAGTTGTTTTGAGCTACATAAACTTATTCCGACTCTAGGTATGATACACTGTACATATTGCTGTGTGCCATTATGAAGTTATTCTGACTCTTTATATGATACACTGTACATATTGCCGTGAGTCATTATGAGGTTATTCTGACTCTTGGTATGATATATTGTACATATTGCTGTGAGCCATTATGAGGTTATTCTGACTCTTTGTATGATACATTGTACATATTGCTGTGTTCCATTATGAGGAATTCCTTGTTTCACAATGTTTTCATGTGAAAAACCCTTTTTGACCATATAAATATGAAAGGTACTTTATCAAGAATTGAAGGTGTAGGGAGTACTCATACTTTTTTCTTATACTTGTTTATATTTTAGGTTGGTTGTTCATCTTAATCATGTTAGTAGGCACCTTTATTCTCCCACTAGAAAAATTAACTCTATTTGAAAGATTTGTTAAGTTCTGTTTTTTTGTTTTGTTTTGTTTTTTATATTTTTTTGGTCTTTTCGAGACAGGGTCTCCCTGTAGCCCCAGCTGTCCTGGAACTCACTCTGTAGACCAGGCTGGCCTTGAACTCACAAAGATCCACCTGCCTCTGCCTCCCAAGTGCTAGGATTAAAGGCGTGCGCCACCATGCCCGGCAAAATTCTGTTTTTATGGGGAAAATAAATAGGGTATGTTTTCTCTCTGATCTCCTGGGTCTTCTGTGCTTTCAGGAGGAAGATGAAGACTTTGAAGAGGAGAGTGATGATGACGACACTGCAGCTCTTCTTGCCGAGCTGGAGAAGATTAAGAAGGAGAGAGCTGAAGAGCAGGCCAGGAAGGTACATTCACTCCTCTCACTTCACGTGCTGAAGTAGGGTGTTTTGGGTTTTTTTTTTTTAATCTCAGATATTGTCATCTTTTATTAAAAAGCATGTGTCTGAATATTGTAACTAACACCTATAGATCAATAAGTCCTTTTCAGGACATGCAAAGGCCACTGGTTATGTTGAAAATTCCTTTTAAATAGTTCAGCCATGCTAAATAATGCCCATCAATTTGCTTGTGTTTGCTTGCTTGTTCTTTGTTTACTCAGTGTTTATTAAATGTCAGAAGAATTGGCCATGATTTAGTTGTGGTCTGCAAAGATTCTCTCCTTGTCTCCTGCCTAGACATTTGAGACATTCCCTCAGCAGGTTTTTATAATCCAGGGCAAGAAACCTAGCTTGTTTGAAGAGAAAATGATTGAGACTTGAAACTGGGTCCTAGCACTTAAAGACTGAGGCAGATTTGCAAGTTTGAGGCCAGTCTGGGCTACAAAGTGAGACTGTCTCAAGAAAAGTAGTGTGAAATGGGAGCCTTGGAGTTTGTAAACCAGTAGTGAAAAGATCTGAGTTTTGTTCTGAAGGAGTCCATGAAGCTGGTTGATTTCACCAGAATCCGGTGATTTCTTCTGAAAAAAATAGAGGATTGGGAAAAAACAAACCAAGCTATTTGAATAATCTCAGATACCTTGAGAACTGTAACTTGAATGATGATAAGAACCCTGGTCTGGTTAGCAGGGAGGTAGATGAAGTGTCTTGATTGGTTGTGGCAGCAGAAATGACCCCATTGGGCACGTTGAAGCCCTGCATGGGAGTAGAAGACTCAGCCCATTGAGGCAGAGAGAGGTACTGATCTCTATCTCCGAACCTGTGGGACATCAGGTTGAGGTATCTGCCTCTTGAATCCAGAACAGCTTGGCAGTTTTTTTGTTTTCAGTTGTTTTTACGAACTTTGTTATATGTATTAATCACTTTTCTGTTGCTGTGCTAGAACCACCACAACCAAGGGAACCTATACAAAGAAGCATTTATTTGAGCTTAAGGTTGACAGTTCCAAGGAAATTAGAGTCCATCCTGGTAGGGAGGCATGGTGCCAGGAGGTGCCGGAACAGAAAACTGCGGTTCACATCTTCAAGTAGACACAGGAAATAGAGCAACTAGAAATTGGCAAGGCTTTTTGAACTCTGTAAGCCTGACCCCAGCTTCCTCCAGCAGGGCCACACCTTCTAAGATCTCCCAAAACAGTGCCACCAACGGGGGACAAAATGGCCAAATATTTGGAGCCTGGGGGTTGGGGGGGGGATTATCATTCAAATCACCACATTAAGATTTCATTTGAGCCAAGAGTTCTGTAAAAGACTTGAGAGAAAAGTACTCACATAGGCCATGGCTAAGGATGGTAGGGAAAGTGGAGTTTATGTGAATCAGAAGGGCCAAGAGCAAGCTTAGAAAGAGGACTATAAGATAGATTCTGGGCCGGGCGTGGTGGCGCACGCCTTTAATCCTAGCCCTTGGGAGGCAGAGGCAGGCGGATCTTTGTGAGCTCAAGGCCAGCCTTGTCTACAGAGTGAGTTCCAGGACAGCTGGGGCTACAGGGAGACCCTGTCTCGAAAAGACAAAAAAAAAAAAAAAAAAAAAAAAAAAAAAAGATAGATTCTGGAGACTTGAGTATGGCTTGGAAGAAGAAGTATTTTCACATATTTTCTCATTGAAGTTTGGCACAGAAACATTTTTTTTTTAACTTCTCAGTAACAGACTCAGTGGCATTTGTATGCCAGTAGAGGGCAGCTGTTCTAGATTCTTTCAGATGGCTGACATCTGTCTACAGTCATCTGGTTGACCATTAGAGGGTGTAAACATTTTGAAAGGTCTTATAGTTACTGGAGTTTGATCTGGTCTTTTCTTTGGTCCCTGTTTTCCCTTTCTTTCGAGCTGTTTGAGGTGTCCCCAACAGTATTTTCAAGCTACTTAGCCTGTGTCAGAGAGGAACACACTTCCCTATAGGGACTGCTCATCATCCACCTGTGTCATCCAGCTGCTCCCCACTGCAGTTATAGCACAAAAGCCACCACAGCGCTACATGAATGGGGTGGCCATGTTCCCACAAAGTCTGATTCCCAGGCCTGGTGAAAGGACTTGTTTGGATTTGACCCACAAGCTGTATTTCAGTTTTACTTTCACATTTTATTTATTTTGGCAGGATCAGGTTGCACATGCATGGCACATGGTAGAGGACAACTCATGACAGTCCCTTCTCCTTCCACCCTGTGTGTCTCAGGGACAAGCTCCAATTGTCAGGCTCGATAGCAAGTGCCTGTACTTAGGGAGCCATTGCACTGCCCCAAACATAAGTCTGGTTTATAGAGAACTGTTTGATTTTAACCTCAATAGAGAGGTAGTTTCCAGTGTTAGGTCTCTGCAGTGACCAAAAAGAATCTTCCTTCCACCTGCCTCTGCCTCCTGAGTGCTGGGATTAAAGGCGTGCACTACCACGCCTGGCCCTTTTTGTGGGGGGGGCAGGGGAGTCCTTTTTGAAACAGGGTCTCCTTATAGCTCCAGCTGTTCTGGAACTCGAACAGCTGGAGCTATAAGGCTGGCCTTGAACTCACAAAGATTCACCTGCCTTTGCCTCCTGAGTACTGGGATTAAAGGCGTGCACCACCACGTCCAGCTCTATAACTCTTTTTAAAGTGAGGCAAAGGGCTAAAGATCTGGCTAGAGGGTTAAGAGCACTGGCTATTGGCTTTTCTTCCAGAGGACGTGGGTTTGGTTCCCAGCATCCAAATGGCAGCTAACTACCCTCTGAAACTCCTGTTCCAGTGCATTGCACACATGAGTACACTTAACATACATGCAGACAAAACACTCATATAAACAAGAATAAATCAAAAAGTTTTAATTTTCTTTGATTTGTTTATTGGAACTAAAGTTCAGGTACTGGGAACTGAACCAGGATCCCCTGCAAGAGCAGCCAGTGTTCATATCTTAACCACTGAACCATCTCTCCAGCCCCAGAACATTATTGTTTTTAAGAAAGGGAGACAGGCAGCTGGAGAGATGGCTCAGAGGTTAAGAGCGACAACTGCTCTTGCAGAGGACCCAGGTTTGCTCCCCAGCACCCACATGGCAGCTGAGAACCGTCTGAAACTCCAGTTCCAAGGGAATCTGATGCCCTCTTCTGACCTCCGCAGCACTGCATGACATGGGTGCAAAAACCTACATGCAGACAGTACACTCATACACATAATTAATAAATAAATAAATAAATGGGAGACAGGTTTGCTGAATGTGTTCTGTAATAATATAGTCTTAAATTATAAGTATGCTTACTGATAGACTCAAAAATTTTAATTTGTATGTAATTCTAAAGAAAACGGGTTTAAAGTGCATCTCCTGGGCTGGAGAGATGGCCTAGCGGTTAAGAGCACCGACTGCTCTTACAGAGGACCCGGGTTCGATCCCCAGCACCCATATGGCGGCTGAGAACCGTCTGAAGCTCCAATTCCAGGAGAACTCCAGCTCCAGGGGAATCCGAGACCCTCTTCTGACCTCTGCGGCGTTGCACGACACGGGTGCACAAACTTGCATGCAGACAGTACATTCATACACATACAGAAATAAATAAAATTAATAATAATAAAAAAAAAAAAAATAAAGTGCATCTCCTAGCTTCTCATGGCTTAACGACCAGATCATGTGATGACAAGGATGAGATATTTATAATAAAGGTGCCAAATTTTTCTTGTGATAAGTAAGACTTTTCTGGCATCTCTTAAAGGAAAGAGAGGCTGCTTACCTAGCCTGCACCAAGTCCTGTGTCCTATCCCTAGCACTGCATAAATGGGCATGGTTGTACCCTGCAATGCACTCAGGAGGTAGACACAGCATCAGAAGTTCAAGGTCATCCTCAGTTACCTAGCAAGTACCATTCCAGCTTGGGCTACATGAGACCCTATCTCAAAAAGAAGAAGGTGGCAAGGAAACACAAGACTGTTTATTTTCCTGATACAGTCCTAAAAGACTGGTTTATTGAATGAATATAAGAAAGTTGGCCTTGCATTAACATGGGTAAATTTGAGTCTTCCTTTGTCATTGACAGGAACAAGAGCAAAAAGCAGAGGAAGAGAGAATCCGAATGGAAAATATTCTGAGTGGAAACCCTCTCCTTAACCTCACTGGCCCATCCCAGCCTCAGGCCAACTTCAAGGTTAAAAGAAGGTACTATAAGTAATGGGTCAATGCTGCATGCAGATCACGAGTTGTACAGCAGAGTGTGTTATGTAATGCTTCAAAGACCCCACCTCCCACTGGTAAAATCTGTCTAATTTTAGACTGGAAGGAAAAGAAAATGAATTCATTTAATACATACTCATAATAATCAGCTTTGTCCCTAGTAATGGTCTAAGTGTATGAAACAGAGTGATGAACAGAGACCTTGGATGGTCACACAGCTTACATGTGAGGTGTAGTGATAAGGTCTCAGGACTGTCCTCACATCCAGCACTAGAAGAATGCAGTTGAGGATTTGGTTGATGGATGGCTAGTGTCATAATGTCCACAGACAGATAGGTTTGTACTTCTGCTTTCTGACATGGTAAAGACACACTGCCAAGTCACTGGGGAAGACTCAGGCAGGAACTCACACAGGCTTCCTGAAACTGTTTTCCCCATAACAGCTAACAGAGCAGTGAAAGCTTGTGTGTCTGCACAGTCAGCCCATCAGAAACTTGGTGCTCAAATGTGTGCGCAGTCAGCCCATCAGAAACTTGGTGCTCAAGTGTGTGCGCAGTCAGCCTATCAGAAACTTGGTGCTCAAGTGTGTGTGCACTCAGCCCATCAGAAACTTGGTGCTCAAGTGTGTGCGCAGTCAGCCCATCAGAAACTTGGTGCTCAAGTGTTTGTGCACACAGCCCATCAGAAACTTCGTGCTTGGGGCCGGAGAGATAGCCTAGCGGTTAAGAGCACCGACTACTCTTGCAGAGGACCCGGGTTTGATTCCCAGCACCCACAAGGTGGCTAAGAACCGTCTGTAACTCCAATTCCAGGAGAACTCCAGTTCCAGGGGAATCTGAGACCCTCTTCTGACCTCCGCGGCATTGCACAACATGGGTGCACAAACCTACATACAGACAGTACATTCATACACATGCAAAAATAAATTAAAAAAAAAAAAAGAAACTTCGTGCTTAAGTGTGTGCATAGTCAGCCCATCAGAAACTTGGTGCTCAGGTTGCCAGGACTTGTTGGGCACGAGTCACCATGTTTGTCCACCCTGGGCACAGAGATGGTGAGAGGATGCCTGAGGCATGGGTTTCCAAATGCCAGCGAGGCCAACTTAAAGACTGAGGCCATGTGGAGGACGGAGGTCAAGGGCTGAAGAAAGGCTGGAAACTCGCAGCAAATGCTGCAAGTATGAGCCGACTAAGACTTAGAGAAGTAAGATGGCACATTGCTGGAGGTACCAAGTATGGAGACTGGCTGTTCTCTGCAGGGCCGGGAGCCCTCTTGATGGTCCACGCCACTGTCGGGAATGCTGCTCTGCGAAGCCTCCACGTATAAAGCTCCGTCTGCACCCTACCGTTTCTGTCATCATAGCACCATGGGTCTTTGAAAGTCATGATAATGCTGCTTACTCTAAAATTTTCATTGGCTTAACTCATTCACACCAAAATTGTAATCCTCACAATGACCTGCAGAGCTAAAAGTTTCATGCAGAGTAATAGAGAACAGCCCAGTCAAGGGAGGGTTTGCTGACAAACCGACAATGTATCAGACACCAGATTTGGAGCATTTGACCTAAGCGGTTGCAAGGCCAAGAAATTTGCTGTCGATGAGGTTGGAGAAGATGGCAGGTTCTAGGCTTGATGCATTTGGAATGTTACTGCATCTCTGAATAGGTCTAGCTGGGCAAGTTTGCATTGGTCCAAGCTGGGAGTAATACATTTGGTCAGGTAGGTTGGTTGGCTGGCTGGCTGGCTGGCTGGCTGGCTGGCTGGCTGGTACTTAGTGGAATCCCCAAGGAATCTCTAGCTAGAGAGAAGTTCAAAGAGTGAAACTGGTACAATCAGAGAAACATTGTCCAATACCTATGTATAGTAAGAGTTTAACAAATAGTATTTGAATTTTTAAAATCCTTCTGAGGCTAAGCAGCCAATGAGGGGAGTGAGAGATTGGGCATCTGGGAGGCAAAGCCCAGTGTCAGGTCAGTGGTGCTCTAGGAGTTGATGTGACATGAGGCAGGTGGAATGGGGACTGGATCCTAGCAATGTGGACAGCAGTTTTGAGTGTTCAGTGCAAGGGACCAAGACCCCATCAGGAGTGAGTGGGTAGGAAAACTATCAATTATATGGTTAATGTTTATGGTTAATGTGAAGTGAATCTGTGGTTAATGTGAAGTTCAGTCCTCCCCTGGCCTCACGATCATGCACTGTCACACGTCGTGTGTGTTGGATCAAGACGGTGCTGACATGATTTCCAGAAGTACACACATCCTTTTCTTCTTTGCCTTGTACAGTTTTTCCTGGCAAACATACCAGCACACACAAACGTATTCTGGGGGCATGTTTGTAAGAGTGTCTGTCACGTTGGAGGGGTGGGGGAGGCTTGTATCTCCTGTGTGAGGCGACGCTCTGAAGTCACTACTTTGTTTTTTGCTGTCATGCCTAACTGTGTGTGTGCTTACTGCTTTCCAAAATCCAGCCAAGTTGTACCCTGAGCTCTTGAGCACGTATTTCTTCATTACCGATGTAGATTTGGCCAGTATGTGAGTCTTAATCATTATATGCCAATAGTTGGCTCTTTTGCTGAGTATGTGTGTGCCATGATGGCATCCTAAATGTTTGCTGAGTGGAGAAATGTATAAACACTTGGGAACAGCTGATCTAACCTACAGGATGCAGATCAGTTACCTTCTAGTGATGTCTGGCTGGGTGGTGGCCGCCCTCTTTGTGTGAGGCAAACATCATAAGAGTGGTTTTCTTTTTCCCTGTAGGTGGGATGACGATGTTGTTTTTAAGAATTGCGCGAAAGGTGTGGATGATCAGAAGAAAGACAAGAGATTTGTGAATGACACGCTGCGGTCTGAATTTCACAAAAAGTTCATGGAGAAATACATTAAGTAGTACAGTTTTATGTGCTTTATCAAAGACTGAAATGTTAAGGGTCAGTTAGATTTTGTTTTCTTTCCACCACATGAAGGACATGTAGGCCTCTCCATTCTTCCAAAATGTCCTTTCCCTTAGTGGTTTCTTGGGTTTGACCCAGTTTCCATCTCTCAGTGTTTCCAGTCACATATTTTCTTTTTAATATGGGGAAAGGGAATCTGCTGGAAGTAGATGTTTTTAGCCTAAATAAACAAACCAATGTCCTCAACACTTTGTTGTGATTTACACAGCTTACAAAACATTGCATAATTTCTTTTAAAAATGAAAATTACCTTTGTGTGTTGTGTTTTGTTAATACATTAAATTTTCCCCTTTTGTCATTTTGATTCATCAGAAATTGACTGACAGTGCTGTCGCTGTGTGTTTTAGAGCACATTTGGTTTGAGAAATGTCAGCATTGGTAAGCACCCAGGTGGGTCAGGAGCCTACCGCCTTGACGCTGCACACATTGCTTTCTGTTATTCTGGCCTCTGACAGGAGTCATGTGTTCCCAGAAGCTCATGTGTCCGCCATCCCATGCTTCTCTTGAGTTAGGTAAGTATTGCACAGTGGCCTGCATTCGATGCAGAACAAAGGGAAATGTCACATCCATACCTAAAGTAAACCTTTGGAAACAGCATGTTGTCTTGGTAGGTAGTTTTGACTGAAACCAGAGAGAGAGAGACACAGCTGTGCTCTACTAGAGAACACCCTCCTGAGATGTGGTTTAAGGGTGGTACCACTTTGCAGAAAATTTGGGGTCACCAGTTGAGCCTTTCACAGAGAGAGACAATCCGCCCCCCTTTTTGTTTTTGTGTCTTTTCAAGACAGGGTCTCCCTGAAGCCCCAGCTGGCCTGGAACTCACTATGTAGACCAGGCTTGCTTTGAACTCACAAAGATCTACCTCCTGAGTGCTGGGATTAAAAGTGTGCACCACCACGCCTGGCTGAGATCTTTTTCTTTTTGAGATGAGGTTTTATTATGTACCCCACCCAGGTTGGCTTCAGACTTATGGCAGTCCTCCTGCCTCAGCTTCCCCAGTGAAGGAATTTACAGGTGTCCACCACCAGGCCCAGCCCAAACCTTTTAAAATAAAGTGGTCTGCTACTCTAATCACTTGCTGTTAAGTTCTTTAAAACCTTGTTAATTCAGAGGCTGAAGAGATGGCCCCACAGTTAAGAGCGCCTGTTGCTCTTATGGAGAGTGGTTCATTCCATCACCCACACCTGGCATCTCATAAAAACCTCTACCTCCAGTTCCAGGGGATCCAGTGCCCTCCTCAGACGTCCATAGGTATCACAAGTGCATTCACTTGCGTGTGCGCATGCACACGCTCACACATAAAATCTTTTAAGAACAGTGTTCATCTAGCATTTCTCGTGCAGAGTTTGAGCATAGGTTATAAGGCAGCCTGAGTTGGGCGTAAAGCTGGGAAGTTAGGTCTCAGATTTGTGCTCTGCATTTTTCTTTTTCTTTTTTTTTTATGAACGAGTGCTTGGTGGGTACACATGCACAAAAAGCACGGAAAGGAGCTTGCTGCCAAGCCTGACAACCTGATCCCTGGGACCAACAGGGAAGGAAGAGAGAACCAACTCATACACACTGTCCTCGGACCTCTCCATGCATGCACTCTGCATTTTTCAAGTGGAGCTATTTACATAAAGTTTTTCATACCAGTTTTCTATTTTACTTGTTTGTGTGTGTGTGCTATAAAAATGCATGAGGCAGGGACTGTATAGATGGCTCATCAGTTGAAAGCACTGGCTGCTCTTCAGAGGGCCCAGATTCAGTTTTCAGCACCCATGTGGCAGCTAACAACTGTCCATAACTCCAGTACCAGAAGATGCAAGGCCTTCCTGCCTCTGGGTATTGGATATGTGTGCTGCACATATACACATGTAAGCAAAAATAAATAAAATTTCAAAATTATGTGGGGCAGCTCATCTAGAGAAAGGGAGGTTGGGTGTTTTGAGACTGGGTCTCCCTGTAGCCCATGTAGGCCAGGCTGGCCTCCATCTCACAGAGGTCTACTTCCAAGTGATTGGATGCAAGCCCAGCCAGGAAAAATGGGGTGGTGGTAGTTGTTTAATTTGTTAGCATTTCTTCACTTGGAGGGGATGGGGAGCATGTGTGTGTGTGTGCAGAGGACTGCGTGTGTGTGTGTGTGTGTGTGTGTGTGTGTGTGTGTGTGTAGGACTGCATGTGTGTGCCACAGCATAAGCGTGGAGGACTGAGAGCTTTTCCCATGCGAACCCTGCAGATCATCCTCAGGTTGTCAGGCTTGACAGAAATCACCTTTAGTCACTGGAGGTCTAGGCAGCTCAAGAAGTTTCTTAAGCCCACAGTTTGGGTGCCTGGAAGTCCAAACATGCTAAACAGGCTCTGAAGATTGCTCCCTCTGGTGTCCTCACTGTGTGGTAGATGGCAGCCAGCACATGGCATCATGTGCCAGGAGATAGTGTAGATCTTGTACATCTGTGCTTGGGGAGTGGCGGTCCTCTTCTGATGAAACTATCAGGATTCAGTCAGGAGGGTCCCCTAAGGACCTAGGGTAAGCAGTTGTCTGATGGGGCATGGCTTTAATCCCAGCATCGGGAGGCAGAGGGGTAGTCGGATCTCTGCGAGATGAGGCTACAAGGAGACCCAGGTGCAGGGGGCAGGAAGGTCTCGCCCTAACTGGAGGATGCTCAGAAATTGGCAGACTGCAAGGAGGCACTCCTGGGAGACTGGAGCAGTGAGGGGAGAAAGGGCAGCTGGGGCTTCTGACTGCTGTGGCACTGCCTGGAGAAGGACCAGTTCGCCCTGGTGTCTGAGTAAAGGCCAGCTGTCATTTTCTTTGTGTCATGGTCATTAGTGGTACCCTTCTGGCCTTGTCACTAGCCCTTTTCATACACTACAGGTGCACGACGTCCTTGCAACTCCCATAGAATGCACATCCTAACAACTCTTGAAACCTTTGCATAGGCACCTCTCTGAGGAATTTCAAAGTGTGCTGTTTTCTCCAGGCCTAGCTCAGCACTGAGACAGGAGAAGGGAAGAAATCTGTGGAGCTCACACTCCAGCCAGACAGCTGCCAGCTTTCCTCTGCAGGGCAATTTTCTTTTCATCTCTTTCTATAATTTCATACAGCCTCCCTTTTGACAGGAGCAGAGATGGTGGCAAAAGGTCCTATGCTAATTGGAAGTGGCTCCCTCAAAGCTCACCCTTGTCACCCAGAGGCTGGAGGGTGTGAAAACATAAAGAAAGGCCTTTTCAGCCTGCAGAGGAGGTGCTGCTATCACTTTAAGACTGCCTCAGCACTCAGGCCTCCCGGAAAGTTTCTTGGTCTCCTACTGCTTCTAAAGTTGTGTTCAATAAGAAAGAACTGGAGCTGGTCACTCTCTAATCCACAAGGAAGGAGGGGAAAGCTGGGGTAACTGAGGCAGCAGCACCACTGCAGCATCGAAGTGTGCCCCCAGTGCATTAGGCCTTTAGACACTCAGTTCCTGCCTAGGCCAGAGCCTCCTTTAGTAGACCTGGAGGGGCTTCCAACATGCCATCCCCAGCTCCCACCCCCATTTAATTCTTCAGTGAAAGAACATCATTTAGAAAACAAACATTCAGGAAACAACACCTTAGCAGCAGGTATGTGTGTGTTTATAAGTTCATGTAAGCCTTCATCCTGTCCCTCTAGTAGACATCTGTTTCCTCTTCAAAAATGGAACTATGTTGAGGGTGGTGATGGTCCCATTTAATCCCAGCACTGGGGAGCCAGAGGCACTCGGATCTCTGTGAGTTCAAGCCCAGCCTGATCTACATAATGAGTTCCAGGACGTCTGGGGTTACAGGGATGCTCTGGTTCTCAAAACTAAATATAAATAAGTAAATAAATAAAATTTCAAGTTCCCAGCCTGTACTTTTCAATGACACGCACTGCAAACTCCTATGGTATATGATCAGTCTGCTATCAAGGTAGACGTTCCCAGGCTCGTCTGAGCTCAAAAACAGGTATAAAATCCTTCCGTAAGCACACCTTCACATTTGCACATAAGTTCCATTTATCTTTCTCTTCCTTCCTCTCACCTTTTTCCTTCTCCCCACTCCTGCCCTCTTCCGAGTCCTCTCCCTTTTCTTCCCCCTCCCCTCCCTAGTTGAAGGTGACCTTGAACTCTTGATCCTCTAATCTTCATTTTCCACAGGCCAGCATTACTGCTGTGTGTCACCAGACTGTTTATCCAAAACACCAGGAACAAAACATACACAAAGTGATTTTTTTTTTAAATTTTTTAAAAGGTAGGGTCTTGCTGGGGCTGGAGAAATGGCCTAATGGTTAAGAGCACTGACCGCTCTTGCAGAGGACCCGGGTTCGATCCCCACCACCCACATGGCGGCTGAGAACCGTCTGTAACTCCAATTCCAGGGGAATCCGACACCCTCTTCTGACCTCCTCGGCATTGCACGACATGGGTGCACAAACCTACACACAGACAATACATTCATATAAATAAATAAATAAATATAAATAAAAAAGAAAAAGGTAGAGTCTTGCTATATANCCCCCCCCCCCCCCCCCCCCCCCCCGCCCCCTTTTTTTTTTTTTTTTAGCAAACTGTGCCTAAAAGGTGTGCCAGTAGCCGAACGTGTCAATGTGTCGCAGCCCATCAGAAACTTGGTGCTCAAATGTGTGCGCAGTCAGCCCATCAGAAACTTGGTGCTCAAGTGTTTGTGCACACAGCCCATCAGAAACTTGGTGCTCAAGTGTGTGCGCAGTCAGCCCATCAGAAACTTGGTGCTCAAGTGTGTGCGCAGTCAGCCCATCAGAACCTTGGTGCTCAAGTGTGTGCGCGCAGTCAGCCCATCAGAAACTTGGTGCTCAAGTGTGTGCGCAGTCAGCCCATCAGAAACTTGGTGCTCAAGTGTGTGCGCAGTCAGCCCATCAGAAACTTGGTGCTCAAGTGTGTGCGCGCAGTCAGCCCATCAGAAACTTGGTGCTCAGTGTGTGCGCAGTCAGCCCATCAGAAACTTGGTGCTCACAGTGTGTGCGCAGTCAGCCCATCAGAACCTTGGTGCTCAAGTGTGTGCGCAGTCAGCCCATCAGAACCTTGGTGCTCAAGTGTGTGCGCAGTCAGCCCTATCAGAACACTTGGTGCTCAAGTGTGTGCGCAGTCAGCCCATCAGAACACTTGGTGCTCAAGTGTGTGCGCGCAGTCAGCCCTATCAGAAACTTGGTGCTCAAGTGTGTGCGCAGTCAGCCTATCAGAAACTTGGTGCTCAAGTGTGTGTGCACGTCAGCCCATCAGAAACTTGGTGCTCAAGTGTGTGCGCAGTCAGCCCATCAGAAACTTGGTGCTCAAGTGTTTGTGCACACAGCCCATCAGAAACTTCGTGCTTGGGGCCGGAGAGATAGCCTAGCGGTTAAGAGCACCGACTACTCTTGAAGGACCCGGGTTTGATTCCCAGCACCCAAAAGGTGGCTAAGAACGTCTGTAACTCCAATTCCAGAGAACTCCAGTTTCCAGGGAATGCTGAGACCCTCTTCTGACCTCCGCGGGCATTGCACACACATGGGTGCACAAACCTACATACAGACAGTACATTCATACACATGCAAAAATAAATTAAAAAAAAAAAAAAAACTTCGTGCTTAAGTGTGTGCATAGGTCAGCCCATCAGAAACTTGGTGCTCAGGTTGCCAGGACTTGTTGGGCACGAGTCACCATGTTTGTCCACCCTGGGCACAGAGATAGTGAGAGGATGCCTGAGGCATGGGTTTCCAAATGCCAGCGAGGCCAACTTAAAGACTGAGGCCATGTGGAGGACGGAGGTCAAGGGCTGAAGAAAGGCTGGAAACTCGCAGCAAATGCTGCAAGTATGAGCCGACTAAGACTTAGAGAAGTAAGATGGCACATTGCTGGAGGTACCAAGTATGGAGACTGGCTGTTCTCTGCAGGGCCGGGAGCCCTCTTGATGGTCCACGCCACTGTCGGGAATGCTGCTCTGCGAAGCCTCCACGTATAAAGCTCCGTCTGCACCCTACCGTTTCTGTCATCATAGCACCATGGGTCTTTGAAAGTCATGATAATGCTGCTTACTCTAAAATTTTCATTGGCTTAACTCATTCACACCAAAATTGTAATCCTCACAATGACCTGCAGAGCTAAAAGTTTCATGCAGAGTAATAGAGAACAGCCCAGTCAAGGGAGGGTTTGCTGACAAACCGACAATGTATCAGACACCAGATTTGGAGCATTTGACCTAAGCGGTTGCAAGGCCAAGAAATTTGCTGTCGATGAGGTTGGAGAAGATGGCAGGTTCTAGGCTTGATGCATTTGGAATGTTACTGCATCTCTGAATAGGTCTAGCTGGGCAAGTTTGCATTGGTCCAAGCTGGGAGTAATACATTTGGTCAGGTAGGTTGGTTGGCTGGCTGCTGGCTGCTGGCTGGCTGGCTGGCTGGTGGTACTTAGTGGAATCCCCAAGGAATCTCTAGCTAGAGAGAAGTTCAAAGAGTGAAACTGGTACAATCAGAGAAACATTGTCCAATACCTATGTATAGTAAGAGTTTAACAAATAGTATTTGAATTTTTAAAATCCTTCTGAGGCTAAGCAGCCAATGAGGGGAGTGAGAGATTGGGCATCTGGGAGGCAAAGCCCAGTGTCAGGTCAGTGGTGCTCTAGGAGTTGATGTGACATGAGGCAGGTGGAATGGGGACTGGATCCTAGCAATGTGGACAGCAGTTTTGAGTGTTCAGTGCAAGGGACCAAGACCCCATCAGGAGTGAGTGGGTAGGAAAACTATCAATTATATGGTTAATGTTTATGGTTAATGTGAAGTGAATCTGTGGTTAATGTGAAGTTCAGTCCTCCCCTGGCCTCACGATCATGCACTGTCACACGTCGTGTGTGTTGGATCAAGACGGTGCTGACATGATTTCCAGAAGTACACACATCCTTTTCTTCTTTGCCTTGTACAGTTTTTCCTGGCAAACATACCAGCACACACAAACGTATTCTGGGGGCATGTTTGTAAGAGTGTCTGTCACGTTGGAGGGGTGGGGGAGGCTTGTATCTCCTGTGTGAGGCGACGCTCTGAAGTCACTACTTTGTTTTTTGCTGTCATGCCTAACTGTGTGTGTGCTTACTGCTTTCCAAAATCCAGCCAAGTTGTACCCTGAGCTCTTGAGCACGTATTTCTTCATTACCGATGTAGATTTGGCCAGTATGTGAGTCTTAATCATTATATGCCAATAGTTGGCTCTTTTGCTGAGTATGTGTGTGCCATGATGGCATCCTAAATGTTTGCTGAGTGGAGAAATGTATAAACACTTGGGAACAGCTGATCTAACCTACAGGATGCAGATCAGTTACCTTCTAGTGATGTCTGGCTGGGTGGTGGCCGCCCTCTTTGTGTGAGGCAAACATCATAAGAGTGGTTTTCTTTTTCCCTGTAGGTGGGATGACGATGTTGTTTTTAAGAATTGCGCGAAAGGTGTGGATGATCAGAAGAAAACAAGAGATTTGTGAATGACACGCTGCGGTCTGAATTTCACAAAAAGTTCATGGAGAAATATATTAAGTAGTACAGTTTTATGTGCTTTATCAAAGACTGAAATGTTAAGGGTCAGTTAGATTTTGTTTTCTTTCCACCACATGAAGGACATGTAGGCCTCTCCATTCTTCCAAAATGTCCTTTCCCTTAGTGGTTTCTTGGGTTTGACCCAGTTTCCATCTCTCAGTGTTTCCAGTCACATATTTTCTTTTTAATATGGGGAAAGGGAATCTGCTGGAAGTAGATGTTTTTAGCCTAAATAAACAAACCAATGTCCTCAACACTTTGTTGTGATTTACACAGCTTACAAAACATTGCATAATTTCTTTAAAAATGAAAATTACCTTGTGTGTTGTGTTTTGTTAATACATTAAATTTTCCCCTTTTGTCATTTTGATTCATCAGAAATTGACTGACAGTGCTGTCGCTGTGTGTTTTAGAGCACATTTGGTTTGAGAAATGTCAGCATTGGTAAGCACCCAGGTGGGTCAGGAGCCTACCGCCTTGACGCTGCACACATTGCTTTCTGTTATTCTGGCCTCTGACAGGAGTCATGTGTTCCCAGAAGCTCATGTGTCCGCCATCCCATGCTTCTCTTGAGTTAGGTAAGTATTGCACAGTGGCCTGCATTCGATGCAGAACAAAGGGAAATGTCACATCCATACCTAAAGTAAACCTTTGGAAACAGCATGTTGTCTTGGTAGGTAGTTTTGACTGAAACCAGAGAGAGAGAGACACAGCTGTGCTCTACTAGAGAACACCCTCCTGAGATGTGGTTTAAGGGTGGTACCACTTTGCAGAAAATTTGGGGTCACCAGTTGAGCCTTTCACAGAGAGAGACAATCCGCCCCCCTTTTTGTTTTTGTTTCTTTTCAAGACAGGGTCTCCCTGAAGCCCCAGCTGGCCTGGAAACTCACTATGTAGACCAGGCTTGCTTTGAACTCACAAAGATCTACCTCTGAGTGCTGGGATTAAAAGTGTGCACCACCACGCCTGGCTGAGATCTTTTCTTTTTGAGATGAGGTTTTATTATGTACCCCACCCAGGTTGGCTTCAGACTTATGGCAGTCCTCCTGCCTCAGCTTCCCCAGTGAAGGAATTTACAGGTGTCCACCACCAGGCCCAGCCCAAACCTTTTAAAATAAAGTGGTCTGCTACTCTAATCACTTGCTGTTAAGTTCTTTAAAACCTTGTTAATTCAGAGGCTGAAGAGATGGCCCCACAGTTAAGAGCGCCTGTTGCTCTTATGGAGAGTGGTTCATTCCATCACCCACACCTGGCATCTCATAAAACCTCTACCTCCAGTTCCAGGGGATCCAGTGCCCTCCTCAGACGTCCATAGGTATCACAAGTGCATTCACTTGCGTGTGCGCATGCACACGCTCACACATAAAATCTTTTAGAACAGTGTTCATCTAGCATTTCTCGTGCAGAGTTTGAGCATAGGTTATAAGGCAGCCTGAGTTGGGCGTAAAGCTGGGAAGTTAGGTCTCAGATTTTTGTCTCTGCATTTTTCTTTTCTTTTTTTTTTTATGAACGAGTGCTTGGTGGGTACACATGCACAAAAAGCACGGAAAGGAGCTTGCTGCCAAGCCTGACAACCTGATCCCTGGACCAACAGGAAGGAAGGAGAGAACCAACTCATACACACTGTCCTCGGACCTCTCCATGCATGCACTCTGCATTTTTCAAGTGGAGCTATTTACATAAAGTTTTTCATACCAGTTTTCTATTTTACTTGTTTGTGTGTGTGTGCTATAAAAATGCATGAGGCAGGGACTGTATAGATGGCTCATCAGTTGAAACACTGGCTGCTCTTCAGAGGGCCCAGATTCAGTTTTCAGCACCCATGTGGCAGCTAACAAATGTCCTAACTCCAGTACCAGAAGATGCAAGGCCTTCCTGCCTCTGGGTATTGGATATGTGTGCTGCACATATACACATGTAAGCAAAAAATAAATAAAATTTCAAATTATGTGGGGCAGCTCATCTAGAGAAAGGGAGGTTGGGTGTTTTGAGACTGGTCTCCTGTAGCCATGTAGGCCAGCTGGCCTCCATCTCACGAGGTCTACTTCCAAGTGATTGGATGCAAGCCCAGCCAGGAAAAATGGGGTGGTGGTAGTTGTTTAATTTGTTAGCATTTCTTCACTTGGAGGGGATGGGGAGCATGTGTGTGTGTGTGCAGAGGACTGCGTGTGTGTGTGTGTGTGTGTGTGTGTGTGTGTGTGTGTGTGTAGGACTGCATGTGTGTGCCACAGCATAAGCGTGGAGGACTGAGAGCTTTTCCCATGCGAACCCTGCAGATCATCCTCAGGTTGTCAGGCTTGACAGAAATCACCTTTAGTCACTGGAGGTCTAGGCAGCTCAAGAAGTTTCTTAAGCCCACAGTTTGGGTGCCTGGAAGTCCAAACATGCTAAACAGGCTCTGAAGATTGCTCCCTCTGGTGTCCTCACTGTGTGGTAGATGGCAGCCAGCACATGGCATCATGTGCCAGGAGATAGTGTAGATCTTGTACATCTGTGCTTGGGGAGTGGCGGTCCTCTTCTGATGAAACTATCAGGATTCAGTCAGGAGGGTCCCCTAAGGACCTAGGGTAAGCAGTTGTCTGATGGGGCATGGCTTTAATCCCAGCATCGGAGGCAGAGGGGATCGATCTCTGCGAGATGAGGCTACAAGGAGACCCAGGTGCAGGGGGCAGGAAGGTCTCGCCCTAACTGGAGGATGCTCAGAAATTGGCAGACTGCAAGGAGGCACTCCTGGGAGACTGGAGCAGTGAGGGGAGAAAGGGCAGCTGGGGCTTCTGACTGCTGTGGCACTGCCTGGAGAAGGACCAGTTCGCCCTGGTGTCTGAGTAAAGGCCAGCTGTCATTTTCTTTGTGTCATGGTCATTAGTGGTACCCTTCTGGCCTTGTCACTAGCCCTTTTCATACACTACAGGTGCACGACGTCCTTGCAACTCCCATAGAATGCACATCCTAACAACTCTTGAAACCTTTGCATAGGCACCTCTCTGAGGAATTTCAAAGTGTGCTGTTTTCTCCAGGCCTAGCTCAGCACTGAGACAGGAGAAGGGAAGAAATCTGTGGAGCTCACACTCCAGCCAGACAGCTGCCAGCTTTCCTCTGCAGGGCAATTTTCTTTTCATCTCTTTCTATAATTTCATACAGCCTCCCTTTTGACAGGAGCAGAGATGGTGGCAAAAGGTCCTATGCTAATTGGAAGTGGCTCCCTCAAAGCTCACCCTTGTCACCCAGAGGCTGGAGGGTGTGAAAACATAAAGAAAGGCCTTTTCAGCCTGCAGAGGAGGTGCTGCTATCACTTTAAGACTGCCTCAGCACTCAGGCCTCCCGGAAAGTTTCTTGGTCTCCTACTGCTTCTAAAGTTGTGTTCAATAAGAAAGAACTGGAGCTGGTCACTCTCTAATCCACAAGGAAGGAGGGGAAAGCTGGGGTAACTGAGGCAGCAGCACCACTGCAGCATCGAAGTGTGCCCCCAGTGCATTAGGCCTTTAGACACTCAGTTCCTGCCTAGGCCAGAGCCTCCTTTAGTAGACCTGGAGGGGCTTCCAACATGCCATCCCCAGCTCCCACCCCCATTTAATTCTTCAGTGAAAGAACATCATTTAGAAAACAAACATTCAGGAAACAACACCTTAGCAGCAGGTTGTGTGTGTTTATAAGTTCATGTAAGCCTTCATCCTGTCCCTCTAGTAGACATCTGTTTCCTCTTCAAAAATGGAACTATGTTGAGGGTGGTGATGGTCCCATTTAATCCCAGCACTGGGGAGCCAGAGGCACTCGGATCTCTGTGAGTTCAAGCCCAGCCTGATCTACATAATGAGTTCCAGGACGTCTGGGGTTACAGGGATGCTCTGGTTCTCAAAACTAAATATAAATAAGATAAATAAATAAATTTCAAGTTCCCAGCCTGTACTTTTCAATGACACGCACTGCAAACTCCTATGGTATATGATCAGTCTGCTATCAAGGTAGACGTTCCCAGGCTCGTCTGAGCTCAAAAACAGGTATAAAATCCTTCCGTAAGCACACCTTCACATTTGCACATAAGTTCCATTTATCTTTCTCTTCCTTCCTCTCACCTTTTTCCTTCCCACTCCTGCCCTCTCCGAGTCCTCTCCCTTTTTTTCCCCCTCCCCTCCCCTCCCCTCTCCCCCTCCCCTCCCTCCTTCCAGTCCCTCTCTCTCATCCCCCTCCCCTCTTCCGGTCCATCCCCTTCTCTCCTTCCCCTCTCCCTCCATGTCTCTCTCCACACCCTTGTATGTGGTTTTCCCCTTAGCTTTCCCTTCCTGGTTGCCTCGTGGACGGGTAGGTGTCTGCTGCCACAACTGCACCACCTGTTCCCTAAGAAAGGGTGGTGAGAAGAGACCCCCAGCCCTGGGCTTAGGGGGGACCTTACTAGTGCTCCAGGTAGGGGCTATCCTGAACTTCTGGCCCTCCTCCAGAGATTCAAGTGGTGTTGGCCTTTGTGGCAGTTTGAGAAGCATTAGGATGAAGCGACTTGTCAGGAACCCCGATAGATCCCAGGTGGGCTCCTAACCCACGTGAGGATGAAACACCTTGTCGGGAACCCCCCCCCTAGATCCCAGGTGAGCTTCTAGCCCACGTGAGGATGGAGCACCTTGTCAGGAACCCCCCCCCCAATAGATCCCAAGTGGGCTTCTAACCCACGTGAGGATGATGCGCCTTGTCAGGAACCTGATAGATCCCAGGTGGGCTCCTAACCCACGTGAGGCATTCTTTAAGCTGATTTATAGGCTGAGCTTTCCCAGAGCTAGACTGTTTCTATTTCCTGTGTAACAATTCTAGATCCATGGAGAAGGATCCAAAGTCCTTGAAGGGTGTATGTTTTTTTACCTTTGTGGAACATTCTAAGGGCAGGAGAAGGTTTTGCTGCAGTTTAATTGTCTCACTAAGGGATGAGGAGACTTACTTCCAAGAGGAAGCTCCTGAATTTAATGATTCTGAGTCTGGGCTAAGTCTTTATACCTCCCACTGTGACAGCATCTTTAAATTATTGCCTGGTCTGGGCTGGAGAGATGGCCTAGCGGTTAAGAGCGCCGACCACTCTTATGGAGGACCTGGGTTCGATCCCCAGCACCCACATGGCAGCCGAGAACCGCCTGAAACTCCAATTCCAGGAGAACTCCAGTTCCAGGAGAATCCAACACCCTCTTCTGACCTCCGCGGCATTACACGACACAGGTGCACAGACCTGCATGCAGACAGTACATTCATACACATACAGAAATAAATAAAATTAAAAAAAAAATTTTTTTTAATTATTGCCTGGTCACTTCGGGTTGATCGGAAGGGAAGGCCTTTCCCTTCTGTACCAGGGTTGACCTTGACCAAAGGAATCACAGCACAGAAATTTAGGGTATCTGTAGGAAAGAGAACATATGCCAGAGGGCCCCTTTCTGCATCTTGGTCCACCGTGAACACCAGGTCAGCTTCTATCCGAGGACAGGCCCCCTCCGCACAGTTCCTGCTCACCTTCCCTTATTTCTCAAACAGTACACATTGTCCCTAATGAGAACTTTTTGAATTTTAATATGCTCTTTTATTGGTATATTTTCATAATTATTATGCAAGAGTCTCACTGTGTATCAGTTACTTTTCTATCATGGTGATAAAAACACCATAACCAAGCCAGGTTATGGAAAGAAGAGTTTGTTCGGCTTGTGTTTGCAGAGGGTTAAGAGTCCATCATGGCAGGCAGGCGTGGTGGCAGGAAGAGACAACTGAGAGCTCACATGGTCAACTGCAGGTGACACAGAGACAGTGAACTAGAAGTGGACTCTCCAAGTCCAGCCCCAGAGACACCCGTCCTCCAGCAGGACTGTAGTTTCCATGATCTCCCCAGGCAGCAGCCCGGGGGGACCAAGTAAAGGTGTGATGGGCCTGACAAGGACGCTCCTCGCTCACACCACCACAGAGGTTTGGTCAACATTGACCGTATTTTCATTGGTTGACTTACTTTAGCTGTTTTAATTTTTACACATATCTATATGTACACATATGTATTTGATAACTTTAATTTCATATAAAAGTTATTTCTGAAATAATATGTGCACTTTGAAAAAGGTCAGTATTATAATCTGAATAAGAATATCCCTTCAAAATAAGTTGGATCCTAACCCTAATAGGTATTAAGAGTGGCCTTTTGAAGGGCAGAGCCCTCATGAAAGGATTTTTTTTTTAATTTATTTTTTATAGCATGAATGTACTGTCTGCATGTAGGTTTGTGCACCCGTGTCGTGCAATGCCTTGGAGGTCAGAAGTGGGCGTCAGATTCCCCTGGAACTAGAGTTAAAGATGGTTCTCAGCCGCCATGTGGGTGCTGGGGATCGAACCCTGGTCCTCTGCAAGAGCAGTCGGTGCTCCCAACCATTAGGCCATCTCTCCAGCCCCTCATTAAAGGATTTAGTAGGTTCCAAGAAGCCCAGAGACCTGCCTTCTCTCTTCCACAAGGTGGAGAGACTCTTTCCTTGTGCCTTGATCTTGGGCCACCCAGCTTCCACAACTGTGAGAATAGATTTCAGTCACCTATATAGAAGCCTGTGTATGGTATTCTCAGTTGTAGCCCTAGTAGGCCGTGTATGGTACTCTTGGTTGTAGCCCTACTAGGCCGAGGCACCCAGGATTTATTTCCTAGTAGGCCAAGGCGCCCAGGATTTATTTCCAGGATCTATTTCCCTTTTTCTATTGTTTTTTCACTTTCAGGAGTTTTTTTAATTATTTGTGAATTCCATACAAACATATAATCAATTCCTCCTCCCGTTCCCTCACTTTGAGTTTCTCCCTCATCCCCCCCCACTCTGCCCTCCCCACTCCACCGTTCTTTTCCTAAAACGCACAGAGTCCGTAGTGCTGCCTGCATCTGTGTGGGTGTAGGACCAGCGATGGAGTGTGGCTCTCTCTCGTGAGGTCTTCTGAAGAAAACTTTTATTCCCTGTCTTCCCTTTTCTCTGTCTTATTTGCTCTCATTGGCCTCCCCAGACTCCATAAGTTTGCTCTGAGTGGCCATGATTACCCCGCCCTGTTTGTTGTGAAAAACATGCCTGACTAGAGCAACTTATGGAAAGAAGGGTTTATTTTGGCTCGAGGTTTGAGAGGGAAAGGTTTTCAGTGAGGCTCTGGGCAGCAGGAGCTCGCTCAGATTAGGGAGCAGAGAACTAGAGTTAGTCACTTTCCTTCTCTCTTTTCAATCTATTTAGTTCAGAGCTCCAGGCCCTGGGACAGCCCCTCCCATGTTTGGGGTGGGTCCTCCCTGCTCACTGACACACCTATAGCTGAGTCTCCCAGGGGATTCCAAATCCAGACAAGTTGACCCAGGGAAGAGTAGTCATCACATACAGATTGGGTTAACAGACTGTTTTTCTCACTTTGTTCTTAGATATTAACAGAATTTTGCAGAAATATTTCCAAGGATAGTTTTATTTCATTTTTATATATATTTTTATTGTTGTTAAACTTTTTCATACATCATACATCATGCTCCCACCCCACCGAGTTCATACGTTCTGCCATACATGTCTTGCATCTTTTTCTGAGTCCAAAGTTTTTTTTCAAAGTAGTGGATTATTGTTTTTGAACTTCACTGTTCCAGTCGTTTTTTTCCCCAGTTTTGTTGTTCCCTCCAACTTGTATTGCTTCAATGTATGTGTGTGCATGTGTGTGTGTGTGTATATATATAAATTTCATTCTTCGAAATGGCTATGTGCAAGGTGCCGTGGTGTTCTAGAACCATCCAGCATTTTATAATTACCTAGTGGATTTTTGGTTTTGTTTTTACCTTGTGGGTTTTTTTATGGAGAGACAACCTCCTTTGTAGGCCAGGCTACCCTGCAATTCATCTTCCTCCTGCCTCATTGCATTGAGGGCTGGGAGTACAGATGTGTATTGCCATTTCCCACCACCCCTGTGCATTAGTTACTTTTCTGTTGCTGTGATAAAAAGCCATGACCATACTGGACATGATGGTGCATGCCTTTAATCCCAACACTCAGGAAGCAGAGGCAGGCGGATCTCTGTGAGACTGAGACAATCCTGGTCTACATAGAGTGTTCCCAGCCAGCTGGAGCTACAGGAGATCCTGCCTCAAAAACACCCCCAAAGAGGAAGGGGGGGAGGAGCATACCAAGAGCCACTTACAGAAGAGTTACTTGTCTTACTGTTCCCAAGGAGTCTGTAATGACAGGGAAGGCAGGGCAGCAGGAACAGGAAACTGCTGATGACAAACAGGAAGTAGATGGATAGAGTAGGAAGCAGAGTAAGGTTTAAACCCTCAGAGATAACCCCCCCAACTGATTTACCCCCTCCCACAAGGCTCCACTCCAGTAATGGTTCCATGATCTCCTTAAACAGCACCACCAACTGGGGACCCAGTGTTCAAACAGGAGGGCCCATGGGTCCCCATGGGTAGACATTTCTCACTCGACCACCACAGCCAGCTGTGATTAGCTACCTGTGAAGTTCTCAAGGCTTCTGTGCATCCACGGGGCAGTGCATATCTGCATTCTCAGCACTTGAGGAGCAGAGGCCAGAGTCCTGCTGTGAGCAGACAACAGGCCAGCCAGAGCTGTCTGGAGAGATCCTGCCCTCCAAAAAGCTAAATGAAAAGAAAACAACAACAAAAGACTTGGCGAGGTGAATATATCCTCACCAGCTGGAACACTTCCAAGCTGAGAAAATTTAGGAAGGGGGGGGGGGGACAAGCAAGCACTGCAAACGAGGGCTGGAAGGTTTTAGCCAAAACTAGCACACCAGGGTACTTGTTTTAACTAATTTCTACAAGCATTCATCTGATGATTGAGGGTTCATTTTATTTCTCTTGGTTGTTTCCTTTCTACTCCCTCACCCCAACTCATTAACTGCTGTCAAACTCACAGGGGGTTTGAGTAGTAGTGTCCTGAAGGGGTTGGGTGGGTGTCCCCTAAGTCAGGCAGGGTCCAGAGGGACAGCAGAACAGAGAAATGCTGGGATCATTCTCCAACTTCGGCTGCCTAATCGTTGCTTTGCACAGCACACACATGTAGGGACTTCCTGCATCTCTTCCGGTGTGTCCTGTGGACACTTCCTGTAAGCATAACCCGTAGTGTTTGCCCTTCACCCCCCTCTTCCTGTCTCCTCCTTCAGCCCTTCCTACCTGTGGTCCTCCGAGCTCTCTCACCCTTGCTTGACATTCTGAGCCACGACCCCATGAAATGAGAAGTCAATCCCTGGGTTTTGGAAGTTCTGTCGTGGGGAATTAGGTGGTGTAGACTGGGGTAGAGTAGGAAGCCCTTTTCACTTGGGCAAAGCATTTTCAGAACATGCTGGTACAGGCTTTATCCACTGCTGTCTGTGGCTCTCTCCACAGCTCTGCTTCCCAAGCTTTTATTCTTTATTTCCAGTCTCCTCATGTCTGTCACCCACGAGTACCTCATGTTCAAATGGTATCATACATGAGAAAGGCCTGGTAGGTCACACGGGCGAATTCCTTCTCCTGCTCCTTCCATTTTACTTCTTGTCCTCCCTCTCTCCTTTCTGAAGGAAGATTATTCTCAATTTGGGGGAAAGAAAACGCCATACAGTTGTGGAGAGAATGTGCTGATACGAGGCAGGTGTGAGGACTGGGGTAGAGTGCACCTTGGAGCTGATGGGTTTCACAACTGCGTTTCCCTGGAGCTAAGGGGTAAGGAGGCTGTGAGCTCTCCCCAACCTTCTTGTCATCAGGTACAAAGGAGCCACAGACCAGAGCAGTGGGAGGTGACATTGCAGTGCAGGCCTGCGGCCCTGCTGAGAGAAGGAACTGGTGCCCAAGGCCTCCTAAATCCCAGGGAAATGTTCCTCTCGAGTTTCATTTTTTGCTTCCATCTGAGAATCACTCAAGCCTGGCAGACACAGCCATCAGACCTGGAGAACCTCAACTACATCCATCCTCCCATGATCTCCTGAGTAGGTCATTTGGAAAAGCTCATAAAACAGATCAGACAGAGCACAACCTCATAAGCCTGAGGGGACTGAGTCCCACAGAATGCTAGAAATGGTGAATGGTCACTGGTGTGGACTAGGCTGGGGTGAGTCTGGGAGAAAGAGAGGGATGGTGAGTGTTAGCAGGGGATGGCTGTGGAAGAGAGTCATGCAGTGGAGCGGTTTGCTTGCAATAGTGATTTGATGGGGCAGGTATAAACAGAACACCTGTGTCCAAGGTTCTGCCCTAAATGTGGAAATTCACAGACATTTAAGACACAGAGCTGGGCTGAGCTCAGAGATGGGCTCCAACCCTCAGCTCCGTCACTTGCTTCACGTTAGCTTGGGGCATTTCGTCATCCTGAGCCTTGGCTTCAGGATTTGCCAAATGGGAGCAAGGATCCTATTTTTGTAAGATTAAAGTCAAATGCATAGAGCTGGGGAAATTGCTCAGTAGTTAGGCACTTGTCATGCAAGTTTGGGGGCTGGAGTTCAGCCCCCAGAAACCAGCTCAAATGCCAAGGAGCATGACAACATATGTGTCCTTCCAGCCTTGGAAAGCAGAGGCAGGCTAACCCAGCCAGCAAGGTTAGCCATACTGATGAGTTCTGGGTTTGACTGAGAGACTGCCACAGTGAAAACATGGAAAAGCAGTCAAGGATACACCAGTATGAGCACGTGCACGCATGTGTGTGCACACACACACAGTACACATGCATACAAACATACACAAAACATGGAAAAATTAATTAAAGTGAAAAAACATGCAAATCTCTTTGCGTGATGCCTGATGCACAGTGTGCTGCGCAGACCACAGCTCTCTCTGCCCCAGCTCACCCTCTCTGCACAAGGACTCTTGTCTTTTTTCCCTCTCTGTTACAATTCCTACAGTGCAGAGAGCATGCATTAGCTCATAGCAGGACAGGATGCCAACATGCAACGCTGCATTTTAGAAGAAGGAAATGAAATGTTCAGAGAAGAGTGAAAGTGAGCAGGGACTGGAAGGATTTGGAAACTTATCCTGTGGAGACTGTTGAAGGGACACCATATTTAGAGCAGAGAAGAACAGGTCTGGATTGGTCAGGAACAGCTGCTGTGTGGGTAGGCATTGAGCCTCGGCGACGTGGGACCTGGACTCAGGTATCCTTGTGTAAGCTGCCCTGATGGCAGCGTGAGGCCACCTCGGGCACTGCAACGGGCTGCGAGTCTGCGTGGGCTTCCTGGGAGAGAGGCTCAAGTGCTGAGTGCAGGGAACTGTAGAGACACTCTTTATCCCCTTCTGTAGTCAGTCCCCCAGGCCTGCTAGGGAATTTCGGGGTCCGACCAAAGGAAAGGGGGTAAAAGGTGCAGAGCCAAGACAGACCCTGGGAGTCGGGTGACCACAGACAGAGGGCGAGCTGTTGCGGACCCGTTTATCAGGGGCAGGGTTAGGGTTATGTACTGTTCGCATTCCCGCTCTCCTCTTGGCGCCTTCTGATTGGCCCAGGTCTGCAACTCAGCTGCTAGTATAGTCTCAAAATCCGAGGGTTCAAAATCCTCATCCTCATGATTCTCCCACACATCTCCATCCCAAGTTTCAGGGTTCCACCCTTTCCCCACCAGTGCTCTCACCTTAACTGCTGACACTTTTCATGGCTGGGAATTAAATTTGCGTTGTAAATCAGCCAAACGTATAATAAGGGCTCCAGCTTGATTTTCTGCAGCTTTAGCTCTTTGGCTGCTGGAGAGAAGATTCTCTTCCAGAGCACACTTGGAAACCTTTAAACTGTTGTTTCGAATCCGGAGCTGGTCATTTTTATCACCGAGCTCCTTATTTTCCTCTATCAGTTTATCCAGACATGCTAGGAGCAACAAGGCAACATCATTATTTTCCTTATTTTCCCACAATTTCTCGAACGTTTTATATATAGAGTCGCTAAATTCCTTGCTTCTCACAAGAGGTGAGTTAGGTGAGTCAAATGGATCTATCTTCATAATTAGTTCAAATAGTCTGCACCAAGGATTATCATTCCTTTTCATGCCACCAGGAGAGCCTTCATTAACTCTAGGCTTCATTGGGTTGGAGAGCTGGCTCCAAAGGCTACCAAGCCCACTAAAGAAATTCATACTTTCAATTCTGTTTCTCTAGAACCACTTCTGGTACCAAAATCTGTATTAGTCAGGGTTCTCTAAAGAAACAGAAGCAACAGGATGAATATATAACTATATACAATTTATTGATTTGCTCACGTGACGGAGCTCAACAGTAGCGCCGAACTGGAGAGGCCGGGAATCCAGGGAACTGCTCAGTCCGCAAGGCTGGATGTCTCAGTAGTCCCAGTCTAGTGCTGAAGGCCCGAGTGGATTCCAGGAGATCTGCCAGTCTCAGTACATGCTGGGATCTGAAAGGTTGATCACAGCAGCAAGACAAACTCACCAGATGAGAGAAGCAAGCCGCAGGAGGAAAAGGGACCAGCTCCCGCTGCTGTGGCCTGAAATACTGCCTGCCGGTAGAAGGTAATGCCCACATTTGGGGTGGGCCATCTGGGTTGAGGTGGTCCAATCAGAAGACCCTTTTTCTCTTATTTGTTCCTTAGTCCAGTCAAGTTGACACCCAGGATTAACCATCACAGGTTGAGAGTGGCCTAGGCAGTAAAGCCATTCCACTGGAAGGGCAACCTTTGAGGAGTAATAGGGAATGGGCTGGCGTCGGGGAATAGAAAGCTTGGCTGAACATTCAGTGCCATTGGCAGAAGTGGAGCTAATGTGTGGGGTATGGAATTTAGAACGGCCTCTAACTCGGCCCTGGGAGCGATTGCCCTTGAAATCCCCTGAGGTATGGGAGTGAAGGGAGATACAATGGGGGTGGCCCACAGGTGAGTGAGTAGAACAGAGGGTGTTGGAGAGATTGTAAGAGGTACCAGGAATGTTAATAAAGAGGCCACAGGGGGTCGCTAGAGGTAACCCCGTGGATAGGTTGGAGGAGTAAAGGGCTGGGAAGGCAGGAGCATCCTGGGAGACAGGTAAGAGTATAGGTGGCAAGGGAATGAAAGCCCAAAGGTCATGAGCATAAGTAGGAATAAGGAGAGGGGAGACACAAACCAATACCGTTAGGAAGCTCCAGAGTCCGGGTCCATGCAAGGGTGGATGTTTCTCGAGGGGATCCATAGTGGCTTCTCCAAGATTTCTGGGAAGATACAAGCAAAGCCTCGGAATTGGGTTGACAGGGAGTCAGGGCCTCTCCATTGGGAAGATAAGGGGTCTTTCCACCGTACAAGGGGAGGTGGGGTGGAGCGGGGGACAGAGCCCCAGTGCTTATAAGCTGGGGAGTTGCTGTGTTCATCAAAGGTAAGGAAGTTAAGGGTAAAGAGGGTTTCAGTAAGAATGAGGTGGGGGTCCATGGGGATGGGGAATGGTAGGAGCCTGGAGAGGTGTTCCTTAATGGAGCAATTGGCACGCTCAATGATGGCTTGGCCTTGAGGGTTACAGGGGATGGCCGTGGAGTGCCTGAGGTTCCATGAGGCAAGGAAGGAGTTAAAGGAGCCGGAAGTGTAAGCCGGGCCATGGTCCGTTTTTAACTCCCAGGGGACCCCCATGAGAAGCATGGCCATTTTCAGAGCTTTGGTGGCGTGGGAGGCGGTCTCGCCAGAGAGGGCAACTGCATATATAAGCTTAGAGAACGTGTCCGCAGTCACATGAACATATTGGAGTTTTCCGAAGGAGGGGGCATGGGTGACGTCCATTTGCCACAGGGAGTTAGGGACGAGGCTGCGGGAATTCACTCCTTGATGTTGCAGGGGTCTCAATGGGGACATCGGGGCCCCGGAGGAGCAGAGTGAGATCGATGTTTACACTTAGGAGGGACAGGTCAGGGTAGAGGTGGTGGAGCGGGCGGGGGGGGGGGGTGAAAACGCTGGTGGAGGCCCAAGCCTGCTCCAGCAGGGGCCAATGAGCGGTCATGAGGGAATCAATGCTCGCATTACCCTCGGCTATAAGCCCTTTAGGCCTGTGTGGGAGCGGACATGTTCAATAAACCAAGGGTGTTCGCAGTGTTCCACAAGGTCCTTGATAGTAAGTAAGGTGACATATAAGGGGGAGTTAGAAGCATTCACAGAGGAGAAAGGCAGAGATCCGAGGGTCTGAACAGCATATTGGCTACCTGAGAAGACATTCAAAGGGGCTTTCTGAACACGGGAGAACACTTGGGCTATAGCCAAGAGCTCACATAATTGGTCAGACCCAGGGCTGGGCTGAAAGAAGACAAGGGGGGCATCACCATTGTAAAGGATGAAGCCGAAGTTGGTCTTGTTAGCATCGGTGAAGGCAATGGGCCCCTTAGGAATGGGCTGGGATTCAGAGAATGAGGGACAATGAAAGTCAACACAGATAGAGGGGAAGGCCTGCAAACATTTGTCACATGGGTCATGTTTGTCAAGTGTCCCAGGATAGCCCCACATCAATGTCTGAAACAAGGCACAATCCCTCCACAAGGAGTTGTTTGACAACAGGGAGGGGCAGAACAATCTTATCGGGTTCAAGATTGTAAATGCGATTGCAGTGGGATCTGCCTTTAAATGCAAGGAGGAGGAGGACTTCAATGTAAGGAGTGATTTTGTGGCTATCACTGCATGAGGGGTGGAGCCAGAACAAGGGGCCATTCTGCCAGATGGCCCCAAAGACCCCCTCCAAGGTCCCTAAGACCAGGACAAGGAGGGGCCTGTCCGGTCGGAAACAGTCTATGGACAGGGAGAAGAGGCTGCTGCTAAGCTCATCAATGACAGCCTTGGGGGGGGGGGGTCAGCGAAATGATGTCAGAGGGGGAGTGATTCCCCTTCAGGAGGGAGAAGAGGGGATCAAGCTTCGCAGAGTCTATTGGAAGAAAGGGTTTGAGCCAATTGATACTACCGCAGAGCTTTTGGAGGTCATTAAGGGAGTATTTAACTTGTATACGGGGATCAAGGGGTCGGATTGTCTGGGAGGTTTGGTGACCCAGGAACTGATATGGCTGAGCAAGTTGAATTTTATCAGGGGAGATATGCAAATCGAGGGATTCCAAAGATGAGACCAGTTTTCTAAGTAGGAGGTTAAGGGTACAGGGGAGGGATGGGCCAGGAGGATGTCATCCATGTAGTGGATGGATTTGCAGGACGGAGGGGGGACATTGAAGGCCGAGGCTACAAAACTTTGGCAAACAGTAGGGCTATTTTCATTCCCTGAGGCAGTACTTTCCACTGGCATCTATTGGCCGGTTTGTGTACATTGGGCTCCCACTCTGTAAATGCAAAGTAAGGGCAGTCCTGTACTGCCAAAGGAATGCTGAAAAAGCAGTCCTTGAGGTCAGTGACTGCAGTGTGCCATGATGGAGGGATACAACTGGGGTTGGGAAGTCCGCCCTGAGGAGAGCCCATCTTTTTCATGTGCAGGTTGATTTGTCAGAGGTGTAACAGCCTATATTTTCCTGATTTTTTTCTTAATAACAAAAATGGGGGTATTGTGGGGACTAAGGGATGGTTCAATGTGTCCTAATGCAAGTTGTTCATCAATTAAGGGCTTGAAGACAGTGAGCTGGGTTCAAGTATAGGCACCTGCTCAACCCAGATGGGGTCATTAGTGCCCCATTCAAGACAGGGAGTTGGAGGAGCAGTGACCCTTAGAATTGGGGGTGAAGGGTCTGGTTAGTAAAGGGATTGTCCATGCCTGAGAACACACTCCTATCCTTGCCTACGACATCCTCCAATAGGGCGCCCATACTGAATAAGATGTCCCTTCCCCGGAGGGTGCGGGAGGGGGAAGGGGAGATGTTGGCAATGAGGGGCTTGATGGTCCCAGAATTACCATCATAATCTTCCCACACTGCCCCATTGATAGTTTGTTTAGTGGGTTGCTGCCCACCAACCCCTTTAATGGGGGACCCAGGTGTAAACCTCCAAGTGGAGAAGGGGGCAGTATCATTGGAGGTGATAATGGTGACATCTGCTACTGTGTCTACAATCCCTTTAATGGGGAAGTGGCCTAGTTGTGGGAGCCACATAAATGGCCCCATTTGCCACAACCCCAACACGTGGGTGGGTCAGAAGAGCCCTGGAGGAGGGATAAGGCCTGAATAGAGGCAGTCAAAGCCTCAAAGGGGGCTGTCTGGGGGTTAAGGTCACAAGTGGCAATGATCCATTTATGGAGATCTTCATTGCACACTGGGATGACAGTATTACGGCACTGAGAGTTCATACCCCCCAGGCAAGTTCCTTAACCAGGGCATCATGTGCTGGGGAGGGGTGTGTCTACAGCTGCAGTGACCCTGATGAAGAAGTCTGAGAAATGCTCCCCAGGATGTTGTACTAAGTTGAAAAAGTAGGAGTCAGGTTTTTGGGGAGTGCAAGATTTAAGATTTTGAAGGGCCATGTTTTTAACCTGATCAAAGTACTGTGGGATTCCAATAAGAGACTGACTCATGGGATCAGTGAAGTTGCCACAGCCAGTAAGCATATCTAAGGTAATAGGAAGTTGATATTGAATATTGGTATGGGCCTGGTCTTCAGCCATGTCGTCATAAGCAGCCCTCCATTGAAGGAAAGCAGGGGATCAAGACAGGCTTTAAGTAGAGAATACCAGTCATAATGTGTTTGGCGGTTAATGGCCCACTGGGTGAGGACCTGTTCCAAGTAAGGGGAGTCAGGGCCTGACTCTCACGCTGCCTTCCAGATGAGGGAAAGGTCAGGCAATGGGGTGGGGAATCCAAGATTGAGTAGCCGCATTAGGGCCTACATTGACTGGGAAGGCATGCAGGGTGGGGTCGGTATGCAGAAAGGGATTGTTAGAGTGCGGATGTTTGGGAGCAGGAAGGGCAGAGGGGGATCCCTGCTGATCTCCCCCAGGGATAGATAGGCAGAGAACAGTGGGCCTCAGCAGGGGGTTTGGGTGGGGACGAGGGGGCCATTGGGGTAGGCAGAAGTTAGGGGGGGCTCCATGTCCTTGCGACCTTCTAAGTCGGGGGCACAAGACAAGGCAACTTTTCCTCAGTATTTTTGTGGCAGGCAGAGTTATGCTCATGAAGGACTTCCTCAGCTGAGGAGCCTTTAAGGCTAGGATAATGGCCAGGAGGATTAGGACAAATGGAGCCGGGGGAAGGACGCTGGACGAAACCTCACGCTTACGGGAAAGGTAAAGGACCCTCATCTAGATGGAGGGGTCCCAAATGTTTCCAGGAGTGATCCAAGGGGCAATGCATGTGGCCTCCTCCCAAAATGAATCCAAGTCTGGAAATTTCACTTTAAGGCCACATGTCTGGAGGAGAGCCTTAAGCGCAGCTGTCTGTGGCTCCTGAACATGGGGAGGGATGTACTCCATGAGGGCAGGAAATGGGAAGGGAGGTTAAGTGTTAGAGGGAAGAACCAACAAAGCAGCAGCACAAGAATGTACGTCTCTAGCCAAGGGCAAACACACAGAAAACCAAAGGAGAGAAAAGGAGAGGCAGGTTGGGGGTGGAGGGGTGGGGGCCAGGTGCTTACCCTAATGCCCGTAGAAAATCAAAGAACACAAAAGGGGGCCTACTCACCGATCAAGGAAGGGGATGCCTCGCCAGCGGGGGGAGAGGGGGTGGGGGGGTGAAAAACCATGTTGGGTGCCAGATGTAGACAATCCCCCAGGCCTGCTGGGAATTTTGGGGTCCGACCAAAGGAACAGGGGTGAGAGGCACAGAGCCAAGACAGACCCTGGGAGTCGGGTGAACGCAGACAGAGGGCGAGCTGTCGCGGACCCGTTTATCAGGGGCAGGGTTAGGGTTATGTACTGTTCGCATTCCCGCTCTCCTCTTGGCGCCTTCTGATTGGCCCAGGTCTGCAACTCAGCTGCTTGTATGGTCTCACTTGCCTAGGGCAGGTTAGGTTGAGGGAAAAGCTCTGCGCATGTGAAATTCTCAGCATACTGTCTACTACACCCTTCAACCTCGAAGGCTCTGGTTCTGAAAAGTACAGTGTTGGGAAGAGCTGTCTACACATGTCAGTTTTTGCCAGTTGTGTGATACATCCTAAGTCTCTACTTTAAAACACAGGGCAGGAGCTCTGCTGTTGAAGATAGTAATACCTGTATACTTCTTAGCACCCTTCCTGCTTCCTGCTGTCATGCAAACTGTTCCTTCCCCACAAGTGACTTCTCACCTGATCAGTCTTTTCAAGTTACACCTGTTCCTCCATGACACAGCTTAGATATGCCTTTCTTTTCTTCCTTCCTTCCTTCCTTCCTTCCTTCCTTCCTTCCTTCCTTCCTTCCTTTTTCTCTTCTCTTCTCTTCTCTTCTCTTCTCTTCTCTTCTCTTGTTTTTCTTTTCTTTTTCCAAGATAGGCTCTTTTGTCCCAGTCTGGCTTCAAATTCAATCTGCATGCAGCTGATCCCCCTGCCTGCACTCCCAACTGCTAGGACTGCCGGTACCGTGAGGAGTCCTGGATGGAACCCAGGATCTCCTGCACATTGGGCAACCACTCTACCACCTGACAACCCTGTCCCAAATACACCATATTCTCTAGCTCCTTCCCAGATCTCCCACCCAATGCAACCAGTAAGGCTCCATAGCTCAACAATCTTTTTTTCATCTTTTTTGGTCTTTTTGAGACAGGGTCTCCCTGTAGCCCCAGCTGGCCTGGAACTCCCTGTGTAGACCAGGTTGGCCTTGACCTCACAGAGATCCCACACACTCTGCCTCCAGAGTGCTGGGATTAAATGTTTGTGCCAGCACACCAGGATCATTTCTTTCTTATGATGGAGGTTTTAGACAGGATCTCATTCTGTAGCCCAGGCTGGCCTTGAACCCTAACCCTTCTGCCTTTTCCTCTCCAGCACTGAGATTACAGGCACACACCACCATGCCCAGCTTGCATCATGCCCACTTGCCTGGTGCCCATTTGCATGATGCCTGGTTTGCATGATGCCAGCTTGTATGATGCCCACTTGCCTGGTGCCAGCTTGCACGGTGCCAGCTTGCATGGTGCCAGCTTGTATGATGCCCACTTGCCTGGTGCCAGCTTGCATGGTGCCAGCTTGCATGGTGCCAGCTTGTATGATGCCCACTTGCCTGGTGCCAGCTTGCATGGTGCCAGCTTGCATCATGCTCACTTGCATTGTGCTCACTTTCATGGTGCCTGCTTGCCTGGTGCCAGCTTGCATGGTGCCAGCTTGCATGGTGCCAGCTTGCATCATGCTCACTTGCATTGTGCTCACTTTCATGGTGCCTGCTTGCCTGGTGCCAGCTTGCATGGTGCCAGCTTGCATCATGCTCACTTGCATTGTACTCACTTTCATGGTGCCTGCTTGCATGGTGCCTGCTTGCATGGTGCCTGCTTGCATGGTGCCTGCTTGTATGGTGTCCACTTTCATGGTGCCCACTTGCATGGTGCCCACTTGCATGGTGCCCACTTTCATGGTGTCTGCTTGCATGGTGCCCGCTTGCATGGTGCCCGCTTGCATGGGGTTCACTTTCATGGTGCCCGCTTGCATGGTGCCCACTTGCATGGTACCCACTTGCATGGTGTCCGCTTGCATGGTGCCCACTTGCATGGTGTCTGCTTGCATGGTGCCCACTTGCATGGTACCCACTTGCATGGTGCCCACTTGCATGGTACCCACTTGCATGGTGCCCACTTGCATGGTGTCTGCTTGCATGGTGCCTGCTTGCATGCTGTTCTTTTAAGATACTGTCGACCATTTCTGAGGACCTGGTCACCATCTTTAGGAATGACTTGTGCCAGTGTGGTGCAGAGTCGAGCCAGACTGCCTGTGTTCTTCCCTAGTTCTACCTGACAGAGGTAGGAATGTGGGCAAAGCACTGGGCTCAGTGTCTTATTTGCAGAATGATGTCAACGAGGTTGTCAGATGTGACAAGTGAAGCCCTTCATGCAGAGCTGGGCAAGGATGTGGATGTGTCTCCTGTTAGTGCCTCTGCTTGAGATTCGGGCAGCAGGCAGGCGGGTTGCAGCAAAGCTGGGGAGTCTCTGCCGTAGGTCTCAGAGGCCACCTGAGGACAGTCTCGGCTTTGCAGGAGTGGAAGCTTGTGGCCTGCTAAGAATACAGCCCAGGGATTTTCACCAGGTAGTCGGACAAGGTGTTAGGTCAGATATAGATGTGGGAGATAGATGGCTATTAAGGGAACTCAAGTTGCCTAGTTTAATTTTGGCTCATAGTCTGTGACATTCCAGATGTGTATAATCAAGAAGTTCTAATCAGCCTACAATTTTAATTACTAGTAAAACTAAGCCTATTGATTTTCAGCATAGGTTTGTCTTTTCCTGGGAACTTCAGTTCACAAAGGCAAGTCTCAAGCTGGATGTGGTGACACATGCCATTAACCCCAGCACTTGGGAGACATCAAGGTTCCCATCTCAACAACAACAACAACAAGAAGTCTCATTTACTTCTTTTTTTTTTTTTTTTTTTTTTTTTTCGTCTTTCAAGACAGGGTAACCCTGTAGTCCCAGCTGTCCTGGAACTCACTCTGTAGACCAGGCTGGCCTTGAACTCACAAAGATCCACCTGCCTCTGCTTCCCGAGTGCTAGGATTAAAGGTGTGTGCCACCACGCCCAGCCATTTATCCAACAAACATCTATTGAGCATTTGTCAGGGACTGTGGAAAAATATCTAAAAATTTAAGATAAATCAAAAGTAGTCCTCGCCCAATGCAAGAACAGAGACATGCAGACCACAGCCAAAAGAACTAACAACTAGAGAGCCATGAGCTTGCCCGGAGAGCGTGGGGTGTGCCTGAGTCCAGGGAGGAAGGGCTTCACTGCTGTTACCTGGTGCAGCGCCTGGGTCAGTGCAGGTCAGAAGCTCTGTGAGAGGGAAGCCCCAGAAGAGTGTGGCCTTACAGGATTCACCCATCTCTCAAATCACATTATAAATATAAAGGGCAGAATCTCACAGCGAAGCAGAAATAACAAGGAGGGGCCTTTGCCTTCCTTCAAGTGTCCTATAAGCTATGTACATCTCTGGAGGGCTGCATGGCTGGAGCAGGGTGAGAAGAGGAGGGCCGCAGGGCCCTGTTCCCGCGTTTTGGATCATTAATTAGCTGACAGATTGTAGGAGGTGCCGGGGCCCCAGGAAGCATGGAGACTCCAGGCCCCTGGGAATCTGACTCGCTTACCCTGAATTTGTTCTCCCTCGAGTTCAGCACTATGTCTATGCTCTGCCTTCCCAGCGCCCTCCTGCACATGTCTGTGCTCTGCCTTCCCGGTGCCCTCCTGCACATGTCTGTGCTCTGCCTTCCCAGTGCCCTCCTGCACATGTCTATGCTCTGCCTTCCCAGCGCCCTCCTGCACATGTGTGTGCTCTGCCTTCCCGGTGCCCTCCTGCACATGTCTATGCTGTGCCTTCCCAGTGCCCTCCTGCACATGTCTATGCTCTGCCTTCCCAGCGCCCTCCTGCACATGTCTGTGCTCTGCCTTCCCAGCGCCCTCCTGCACGCTGGCTCCTCTCAGAACAGCCGACAGGAGTGCTCAGGTCTGAACAGGAAGCTCAAGACTTTTCTCTCCCCATGAAAGGTATGAGCCCAGCCAGATCTAATTACTTGGTTCATTTTGTGATGGAAGGCCTGACTGATATAGGAAATCCAAGGAAGCCACGTTGCTACACAAAGGTGGTCTTGGGCCTTCTGATGATGACCAGGTTCTTCATGTCTTGAACAAAGAACTGGGAAAGATACAGCATAGTAGTAGCAGAAATGTTAAAAGCTGGAGCAGGAGCAGGATGCACTTGCCACAGGCCCAGAGCAGGCTGCAGCAGGCATGCAGCTTAGAATTACTACAGGGAAGAGGGCTTCCCTGAAGAAGAAACCTGGTGATGGACACATCTAGGCCACATAGGGTTATGTTTACAGTGTGTACGGCACAATCCTATTCCTATGCATGAGGTGCAGTCCATGGGCACCAGCCCTTAAGTGGTTTGTGACATCCCACAAGCGACTGTGGTGTCATCTTTTAGGTTTCTTTTTCATAGGAGGACAATCTTTTCTTTAGTGTAAATGTGTGACACTAAAGGAGTCCCCTACTACATTTTGCTTTTTGATTTTGATCTAATTTTTATTTATTTGTTTCTTGGAGGCTTGTATAACTCTTGTATGTGGGCATGTGCAGGCTTGAATGTGCTTGATGCCATGAGCTGACTTGCTCACCTGCACATCCCTTCCTGGGTCCACCCCACAAGCTGGGCAATGTGAGATGATGTGGAGGTCTGGGATTGGCCACTGGGAGGTGATGTCACATGACCGATATAAGATGTCTGTTACATAGAATAAACATATTTTAATGGATTTGGACCATGTGATGTTGTCCCCAGGCTGTTACTATACACGTGCTTGGTTGTGGGCTATCAACCCCACAGCTAGGTCTTCAGTTCCTTAGTTTGTGGGCACCAGCAACTACACCACACCCTGCGTTTGGCCATGGGATCATCATCTTGCAGCCATGTGTGTAGCGGCAGGGAAAGCAGCCCTTCAGGGTGTTTGGCTGTGAAAGTCACCAGCTCCATGGCTGGGTGTTTGGCTGTGACAGTGATCAGCTCCTCAGCTGGGCATTTAGCTGTGGGACTATCAATTCCACAGTTGATTGTTTGGCTATGAAACTATCAATTTCATAGCTGTGGGTTGGCTGTGGGACCACCAACCAGTTCAGGAAAAGCCATGGGCCAGCAGCCTCCCTCAACAGCAGAAACCATATCTGGCGCCCAACATGGGGCATTGAAGCTGTCTGGTGAGTTCAATCGCCTGCAAAATGGGAAATTTGCCTTCTAGGTAATTTGCCTAGGAAATTTGCCTCCCTCAAATGGAGCAATTCTGGGACATTGTTTTTGAATGTACTCCTTGATTCTTTGCTGTAAGCCTGCTTTTTTCTGTTACAACTATTATCCTCCAATGTTTGGGTCAGAAACAGATTAATACTTCTAAAATATTGCAGGCCCAAATAAAAAATGAAAGTAAAAGTAATCCTCCCTGTATTGCCTCTGGTGCCACCTCCACAAGGGCGCCCATGAGGTCTCCACCTCTGAGCCAGAGTCCAATCCTTCGATAGACCTTGAGGATTCTTAGAACCCTGATCTCTTCTGCAAACTTTCACCCTCTCGACTCAATATGCCCCTACAGAACCTGCAACTGTCCCGGCTGCCCATTGGCTTCCCCGGACCTGGGACATCTGGTTTGTCAGCCCTTCCCAGCTCTCTGGACAGTGAGATGATGAGTGGAGGTTTTCTCCTCACCCTTCCATGCCCCTTTAGAGCCTTTCCTGTTAGCATAGCACCTACCCTGCAATGCCCAGCCCTCATAGAGGCTTTCCTCTTTCCTGTTAACATAGCACCTACCCTGCAATGCCCAGCCCTTTAGAGGCTTTCCTGTTAGCATAGCACCTACCCTGCAATGCCCAGCCCTTTAGAGGCTTTCCTGTTAACATAGCACCGACCCTGCAATGCCCAGCCCTTTAGAGGCTTTCCTGTTAACATAGCACCTACCCTGCAATGCCCAGCCCTTTAGAGGCTTTCCTGTTAACATAGCATCGACCCTGCAATGCCCAGCCCTTTAGAGGCTTTCCTGTTAACATAGCACCGACCCTGCAATGCCCAGCCCTTTAGAGGCTTTCCTGTTAGCATAGCACCTACCCTGCAATGCCCAGCCCTTTGGTACCCTCATGACCCTAACACCATCAAGGACCTCCACAAGGCCATTTCTAGGGATGGCCCGCACTCCCCGTATGTGGATTTTTCTAGGTCTCCATACTCCTCATGATTAGAAGCACATGGCCCAGAGTGTCTTAGCATCAAGTGATTTCTTAAAATGGAAAACCTTCTTTTATGATCAATGTGAACACCAGGCTGAGCATAATCACTCTATTGGAGTCCACATCTCTAAGCACCAGCTCCAGAGACAGGATCGATTTTGGAGTGACCCTCTGGACCACACTGGAAGCCCACTTCAGACATGTGACCAGGTTCGCTCCTGAGCAATAAGGGCTTGGAGGCAGTTCCCTTTCTGGGGGTAGGGAGTCTGTCTCTTTCTCCCAACTGTGGCAACAGCCAAAGGAGGACTTTACTCAGTTCCTTGCCTGGGTTGCTGAGGCAATAGAAGGAAAGGTCTCTCTTGGGGAAGCTCGTGATATCTTAATTAAGGAGCTGGCATCTGAGGGTGCTAATGCTGATTATAAAACAGCCATTTTTCCAGTTTGTTATAAACCACTCAAAGATGGGATTATCACTACTCAAAATGTTGGCACGAAGACTTCTGAGATGGCAGTACTGGCACAGGCTTTTGCCTCCACCCTACACCTCCCTGGAAAAGGTGCGAAATGTTGGGGGTTTGGCCAAATAGGTCACATATGTTCAGATTTTGCACCTGTGGCTCCAGGCCCACCCAAGAATGCTAAGTGACCCTCCGTGCTTTGTCTAAGATGTCAGAGGGGATTTCACTGGACTAAATATACTAAGGATGACACTCTAATTAATGAAACTTTTTTTTCTTTTTGAGACTGTGTCTCCCTATAGCTCCAGCTAGCCTGGAACTTACTATATAGACCAGGTGGGCCTTGAACTCAGAAATCTGCCTGCCTCTGCCTCCTGAGTGCTGGGATTAAAGGCATGTGCCACCATGCCCAGCTTAATGAAACTTTAAACTTCATTTGGGGCAACTCCCAGCCTGACAAGAAGGGGAGTCAGGACCCTGCCAGCCTTGTTTGTCCCCCTCAAATCAAATGGGAATAGAAGGACCTGGAGTTTTTGGACTGCTCCCCTTGAGGAAAGCTATAAGCTCCACATGCAGGTTACATTAAAGATAAGCTTTTTAAATGCTTACTGGACACTGGAGTAGACTTAACTATCATTAGGGAAGAGGATGTTCCAAAAGAATGGGAATTAACTGAACATCCTTGGGTCCAGAGTGTGGGAGGAAATGAAGTTTCCAAAAACCATCAGGCCCTTGGTTTGGAGAAAATTAGATGGGGACAGGGGACTATTAAGCCCCTAATTGTGCCTGGCCTGCCTCAGAACTGATTGGGCAAGGACTCTCTGATGCCTCAGGGGCAATTCTAACCACTTAATCTAACCAGATCCAACAACAGACTCCCCAATCTAAGACCAAGGCCCCCAGAACCCCCAATTCTGAGGGCCACTGTTCTGCCATCTCCTATTTAAACTAGAATGGGTAACTTCTGCTCCTGTCTAGGTAGAACAGTGCCCACCCCTTATGTGAGTGAAAACGTAGAGCTTTGGAGTCCTTGGTTGCTGAGCAACTAAATGCAGGGCCATAGACAGGCCTGTGGGGCACTCCAGTCTTTGTAATTCAAAAGAATTGGGGGAGGGCAGTTCCCTACCTTAATGACCTCAGCACCATTGACATTATCATGAAAACACTGGGAAGAAGCCAACCGGGCTTCCTTGGCTGTCTGCTGTACCAGTGGGCAAACATACTGCTATTCTTGATATGAAAGATGATTTCTTCTCTATTCCCTGCACCCTGAGGACAGACCTCACTTTGCACTTACTTCCTTGTAGGAACCACTCCTCCCCAGTGCACAGATATTAATGGAAGGTCCTACCATAAGGTATGAAAAATAGCCCCATAATCTGTCAGGTTTTTGTTGGTCATGTTCTAAAATTTTTTTAATCCCAGGGCTAAAATTTTTTTAATCCCAGTCATCCACTATATTCTCCTAGTTCACTATGACAAGACAGTCCTGGACACCCTACTCCTGCAGGTCTTATTAACCCCCTTGAGGCTGCCCATCTGAACATCTCCCAGGAGAAAATCCAACTTGCCCCTCCTTACCAGTTCCTGGGGGCAGTTCTGGAGACCAAACTAATTCAGCATCAGGCGCCAGTAATTCAACTTCCCAAGACGGTACCCCTTAACCAGCTCCAAAAGGCTTTGGGAGCCATTAACTGGCCCCGCCCATGGCTTCACATATCCTCAGAAGAAATGCGCCCATCATGTGATTGCCTAAGGAGTCCTGTCATGTGACCCAAGAGGCAAGCATTGTTCTTCAGAAAAATCAATGCTGCTTTGCCTTCACTGTTAGATTTGACTCTTCCCTCTCCTTAACAGGGAGGGAGATCCAGGAAACTGTCCAGTGGGAACAATATGGCAGTACATGGACCTTTGGAATGGCTGCATCATGCGTACCATAAGGTTCAAAAACTACACCCCACACACACAGAAGCAACTGCCGTCATGATTAGGAGACTTGGCCAAAGAACTCGCCACCTTTTTGGTGTGGAACCTGGATGTTTAATTCTGCCTTTTAATAAAGACCTTTTGGATTGGGCCACGCAGCATAACCACCCCTTTGCTATCTCCTCTGAGGGCTTTCCTGGCATAGTTGATAACCACTTGGCTGCTCACAGCTTCCAGGAGTTGCCACTAGCATTGCCCCCATCCTGGTACCCCAGGCTATCCCTGGGCCCTGCCCAATATTCACTGATGAAAGGCTCCTCTCCACTGACACAGTAAATCCAAATCAGGCCAAATCAACCAATATAAAAGCAGATTTATTGGGGGTAGCTCCTGGGAAGATTCACTGGTCTCACAGAATGAGGGCAGAGAAGTTGTATGCTCAGGTTGGGGTGAGGGGTGGGGTTTAGAGGTCCCAGGAAGCAGGATGATGACATGTGGGGGGAAAGTTGGGCTGGTGCCCACGTAGGGTTGAAACTGAGCACCTGGGTGGGGATTTGGATGGTCTGGCGACACCAAGGGGTGGGGTTGCAGCAGCCCACAGGGAATGCGGAACTGGTCTCCTGGCGCCTTTTTCTTTGTTCAGAGGTCTCCTGCGTGGGCTTTTGGCAGGAAGGGAAGGGTCTAGTTTCTTCTGACCTGCGCCATCTTCGGCATCTGTCCCAGGCTTCCCAGCCTAACAACTGATACCTCCAATAAAGGGGCTGCACTGGTGTCCATTGGGCTGGACTTCTAAGGTCAGTGCTTCTGGCCACTGTAGAAAAGCTCAGTACAACTTAAAGAACACTTTGCCATATACTGGGCCTGTCAGCTGTTTTCCTCTGAGCCTATCAGTCTTTTTACTGATAGCAAATACTGTGCTTCTATGATACCCTTGTTGCCTTATGCCATGTGCCAATTGGATCTTTCCAAAACTCTTGACACTTTCATAATTCTCACAAAAGAAAGACTTCAGGTGCACTTAGCTCCACTTTTTTGGCATTTTTTTTGAGACAGAGTCTCCCTGTAGCCCCAGCTGTTCTGGAACTTACACTGTAGACCAGGCTAGCCTTGAACTCACAGAGATCCACCTGCTTCTGCCTCCCAAGTGCTGGGATTAAAGACTTCCATGAACGGTGCCAGGCACAGACCACACCTGGCTCAGCTCTGTTTTTTGTTCAACATATCTGATCTCATTCTGGACTACCAGGGCTGCCAGCAGCTCTCAATGGTGCAGCACGTAAGCTGGCAGAGGGGCCACCCTCTTGCTATTCTGTTCTTTTACAAGCTACCTGCTTGCACTCATAATTCCATCAATCAGCACACAGCCTACATCAGATGTTTCCCTCCTTAACAATGGCCAATGTAAACAATTAGTCTGTAACTGCAAGACCTGCACCCCATTTCTGTCTTTGAGCCCTCTCCAGCCTTTGGGAGTTAATCCCTGTGGACTAAGGGCCAATGCTCTTTGGCAAATGGACATTACTCATTACTCTTCTTTTGGTCATCTCAAACACTTGCATGTTACTGTGGACACCTATTCCCACTATGTATTGGTTAATTCTATGACAGGGGAATCTGCAGCCAAAGTTTGCCAACACCTGCTCCACTGTACATTGATTATGATGTTCCCACATTGTGCTGGATAGCTTTAGTGTCAACTTGACACACCTGGGTTAAGGGAGCCTCAATTGGGGAATTGGCTCCATTGGATTGGCCTGTGGCCACATCTGTGGAGTATTGTCTTGATTGTCAGGCAATGTGGGAGGGCCCAGCCCACAATGAGTAGTGCCACCCTGGGCAGATTTTTGTGTACTGTATAAGAAGGTGGGCTGGGCATGAGCCAGGGGAGCAAGCCAGTGAACAGCATTCCTCCATGGCCTGTGCTTCAGCTCCTGCCTCCAGGTTCCTGCCCTGAGTTCTTGCCTTGGGCTCCCTGAGTGAGAACTGTGACCCAGGAGATGTAAGCTGAATAAACCCTTTCCTCCCCAAGTTGGTGTCAGTCAGAGTATTTTGTCACAGCAATGGGAGACAAACTAGGACAGAAATTGGTACCAAGAGTGGGGTATTGCTGTGACAGACCTGACCTTAGTGTTTTGGGGAAGGATTGTGGAAGCATTTGGAACTTTGGGCTGGGAAGATCACTGAATGCCTAAAGATCGTGGCTATGGAACTTGGAACAGTTTTGCTGAAAGAGTTGTAGAAGATGGAGGCCTGGCTTGTGAAGTTTCTAGTTTCAAAGGGGAGCAGAGATCATTAGGACTGTTTTAATCTGCGGGTTCTGGTCAGCTGGGGCTGAAGAATCAGCTATAAGTAACAAGAGACCAGAACCTGAAGTGAAATCTTTGTTGTACTGGGATAATTGATGCTGGTTAGCTGGGGCTGAAAAATCAGCTGTAAGTAAGAAGAGACCAGCATCACTGTGGTGAAATCTTCTGGGAAGAATTTCTTCAGGGTCAGCACACAGAAGCTATGCTCCAGAAGGGGCCTAAGCCTCCAAATCAAGCCAGAAGCAGGACTTGGTAGTGTGTAAGAGTCTCCTATATGGTTCTGGTGTTGAACTTTGAGGGGGTTACAGAGAGCAGCCGAGGCTTGGCACTGTGAGAGGTCAGGAAAGACCATTGGTGGAAGTGCACCTCAGTTGCAGTGAAGGCCCCAGGATTGCAGGGGTCATGGAGAGAAGCTGAGGCTTTGCACCAGGAGAGGTCAGAAGAGACCATTGGTGAAGGTGCTGCCTCAGTTTCAGTGGCGACCCTAGGTTTTTGGAGATGCCAGGACCATCGGACAACCACCAGGAGCAGCTGCAGGTGATAATGGAGTCGGCCTGGGCCTGTGAGATGAGCTATGTGTGCCATGGATGGCAGAGTCAGAGAAGGGGAACTGCTGAAACCCTTTGGAGCCCAGAAGATCATGAGTGAATCCCAGGTGTCCAGCCTTGAGCTACTTGCTGGACTTAGGTTTTGTTTGAGTGTGCCTGATTCTTCCCTTTGAAATAAGACAGTACTTGTTTTGGATTTTACAGCAGCCCACAGTTAAGAGACTTTTAATGGACTGTGAACTTTCAAGTGTTCGGACATTCTAAGGACTGTGTGGCTTTTAAGGTTGTACTGTCTTAGGTTGTGATTAATGTTAACATCATACTTTGGGGATCAGAACTGGAAAGGTGGTGGTTTAATAGTGATGTGTTTTGTGTGTCAAGTTGACAAGGGTTCAATTGTGCTGGGTAGCTTTAGTGTCAACTTGACACACCTGGGTTGAGGGAGCCTCAATTGGGGAATTGGCTCCATTGGATTGGCCTGTGGCCACATCTGTGGAGTATTGTCTTGATTGTCAGGCAATGTGGGAGGGCCCAGCCCACAATGAGTGGTGCCACCCTGGGCAGGTTGTTGTGTACTGTATAAGAAGGTGGGCCGGACATGAGCCAGGGGAGCAAGCCAGTGAACAGCATTCCTCCATGGCCTGTGCTTCAGCTCCTGCCTCCAGGTTCCTGCCCTGAGTTCTTGCCTTGGGCTCCCTGAGTGAGAACTGTGACCCAGCAGATGTAAGCTGAATAAACCCTTTCCTCCCCAAGTTGGTGTTGGTCAGAGTGTTATGTCACAGCAATGGAAGACAAACTAGGACACACATCAATTAAAACCTGATAATTTCCCAGCATATACCAGTGTCCAGTTTAGGTGCTTCTGCACTTTTGGGACTATCTCTCACATAACTGTTATTCCTTATAATCCCCAGGGCTAAGGCATTGTTGGAAGAATACATAAAACTTTAAAGGAACAATTAAAAAAGCAGAAGGGAGAGGCTATACCTCCTCCCCCCATAATGCAGTGGGCAGACCAATATCTACTATACATTTTCTGTCAATTTTGAAACCAGATATGATAACCCCAGCCCACAAGCATTTGAGCCCTCTGACAGGGCATAATGAGGCTCCATTGGTACTTTGGCAAGCTCCAATGTCTGGACCATGGAAGGGTCCAGATCCGCTGCTGACAATTGGGAAGAGGGTTTATTTGTGTATTCCCACAGATGGAGCCAGGACTAACCTGGGTGCTGTCGAGAAGTGTCCATCCTTGAACTATAAAGGATGGACCAGGAGCCACTGGCAGAGTTTGGCCTGTCTGAACATCAAGGAGAAATGGAAAAATCCAGGACAATGCCACTCCTCTGGGACTGACACATAGGGTGACCTGGGATCTCAGGTTGTTGTCACAAAGGCTGACATGGGGGATCTCAGGTTGTTGACACATAGGCTGACCTGGGGGATCTTAGGTTGTTGACACATAGGCTGAGCTGGGGGATCTCAGGTTGTTGACACAAAGGCTGACCTGGGGGATCTCAGGTTGTTCATAGGCTGACCTGGGGGATCTCAGGTTGTTGACACATAGGCTGACCTGGGGGAATCTCAGGTTATTGACACATAGGCTGACCTGGGGAATCTCAGGTTGTTGACATATAGGCTGACCTGGGGGATCTCAGGTTGTTGACACATAGGCTGACCTGGGGGATCTCAGGTTGTTGACACAAAGGGTGATGTGGAGGATCTCAGGTTGTTGACACATAGGGTGACATGGGGGATCTCAGGTTGTTGACACAAAGGGTGATGTGGGGTATCTCAGGTTGTTGACACATAGGGTGACCTGGGGGATCTCAGGTTGTTGACATGAAGGGTGACGTGGGTGATCTCAGGTTGTTGACACATAGGGTGACCTGGGGATCTCAGATTGTTGACACAAAGGGTGATAGGGATCTCAGGTTATTGACACATAGGGTTACATGGGGGATCTCAGGTTGTTGACACGAAGGGCGACATGGGGATCTCAGGTTGTTGACACATAGGGTGACCTGGGGGATCTCAGATTGTTGACACAAAGGGTGATAGGGATCTCAGGTTGTTGACACATAGGGTTACATGGGGGATCTCAGGTTGTTGACACGAAGGGTGACGTGGGGGATCTCAGGATGTTGACATGAAGGGTGACGTGGGGGATCTCAGGATGTTGACATGAAGGGTGACGTGGGGGATCTCAGGTTGTTGACACGAAGGGTGACGTGGGGGATCTCAGGTTGTTGACACGAAGGGTGACGTGGGGGATCTCAGGTTGTTGACACATAGGGTAACCTGAGGATCTCAGATTGTTGACACAAAGGATGATAGGGATCTCAGGTTGTTGACACATAGGGTTACATGGGGGATCTCAGGTTGTTGACACAAAGGGTGACATGGGGGATCTCAGGTTGTTTACATGAAGGGCGACATGGGGATCTCAGGTTGTTGACACATAGGGTGACCTGGGGGATCTCAGGTTGTTGACACATAGGGTGACCTGGGGGATCTCAGGTTGTTGACACATAGGGTGACCTGGGGGTTCTCAGATTGTTGACACAAAGGGTGATGGGGATCTCAGGTTGTTGACACATAGGGTTATGTGGGGGATCTCAGGTTGTTGACAGAAAGGGTGACGTGGGGGATCTCAGGTTGTTGACAGAAAGGGTGACGTGGGGGATCTCAGGTTGACACGAAGGGTGATGTGGGGGATCTCAGGTTGTTGACACATAGGGTGACGTGGGGGATCTCAGGTTGTTTGGGCCACAGGCATAGAGCCAAGTCTTCCAGGAATGGTGCTGGCCACGGACTTGCTGCTGGTGGCCCTTCTGTGTGCTGCCCTGACTACCAGGTTCTGCAGTCTGTCTGGCCACATGTGCCCAACTCACTGTTCCTGCTGCATCGCTCTGGGTCCTATCTTTCAAATTAAAACGACTGCTCACAACCTGTCCTAATGAAAGCTGTTTCCAGATTTTACTTAAACTCTGCTGTGAGAGACTTTTCTCCTCTCAGCTGTAAGGAGAGCCAGTTGTTATGGTAATGACTCCTTATGGGACTTGCCTAGTGATGTCCTTTGTGTACCTCTTAACTGCTAATGGAGGGTTATTCATAAAAAGCGCTGGTTGTTTGTTCCCATAATGTAACTTGTCATAATAGTTAATGTTTCTTTAAATGTCTGTGCTTCTTACTATTTGTGTTTTATTAGTAGGATTTTTAAAAGACCCCTAAATGAGCTGCCAACCCATTGGAAACAAAGCTTGGACAGACCCAAGAGTCTGATGTGTCACCTTAGAGAAGAAATGGACCATCCTGTTTCTCATGCTCTCTTGTCCTCCCCTCCAAAGCCCAGGGACTCTCGTGGAAGAGGTCAGCACGTCAGGTTGTAAGGGCCAAAGGGGTAGGTGAAATTGTGAGATCACAACAGAGGCTGACTGAACTTTTGTTTGACGTGATTAATACTGCTGCAAACCTTTCCAACTGGACTTAAAGACCTTGGGACACAATCAGATTCCTTCATTCTCTGCTGACCTGTATAAAGTTGGACACAGATGCTTGCTGATTGGGTTTACATGGATATTGCCTGTTTATTGCTTATGTTTACTAATTGGTTTTCCCTGTATTTGGCTTTTACTTGGGCGTTGATTGGTCTTAGTACTTTTATAAAATAGTCATGGCCATCTGGGCCAGACAGAGGAAACTGACCACCACTTCTACAGTGCTCTCTGAGCTTGTGGAGGTAAAAACAGAAAGGGGAGATGTGGGCATGTGCAGGCTTTCACGTGCTTGGCACCGTGAGCTGACTTCCTCACCTGCACATCCCTGGGTCCACCCCATTAGCTGGGGCAGTGTGTGGTGATATGAAGGCCTGGGATGGGCCACTGGAAGGCGATATCATATGACCTACATAAGACACCTGTTACATAGAATAATTGGATTTTAACAGATTTGCACTATCTGATGTAGTCCCCAGGCTTTTACCATGTACATGCTTGGTTGGGGGGCTGTTAATCCCGCAGCTAGCTCTTCACCTCATTAGGTGGTAGGAGCCAGTAGCTCTGTCCTGCCGTGTGTTTGACCATGGGACCATCAGTCTTGTAGGCACGTGTTTAGCACCAGGGCAATCAGCCCTGCTAGTTGTTACCAGCTCCACTGCTGGATGTTTGGTTGTGAGAGTTATCAGCCCCTTAGCTGAGAATTTATCTATGGGACTATCAGTTCCAGAGCTGGTTGTTTTGGTATGAAACTATCAATTTCATAGCTGTGGGTTGGCTCTGGGACCACCAGTTCCAGGAAAAACCATGGGCCAGTAGCTCTCCTCAACATCAGAAACCACTCTTGTATAACTCAAAGTCATGCATCTGACTATACCTAGCTTCCTGACTCCATGTGATGTGACAGGGGTGCTGGATTCCTGACAGTGTTGCCTGGGGAGTCCTTTCACGGGGGGTGGTGGGGACAAGGGCAGGGGACAAGAGTTCAGAGTGGGAAACTGGGATTCCTTTCATCCATCCAAGTAGAGAAACATCATAGGAAATGTGTAAATGTAGAATTGTGTACAAGTTTAAAGTTATAGAGTACACACACACACACACACACACACACACACACACACCATATACATTTGGGAACCCTCAGGAAAGAGAACTTGCTGAAATCCACAGGACAGGATAATATGACCAAGGAAGGGGAGATTTACAGAGGATTAAGAGTCTTGGGGCCTTCCAGTTTAGAAACCAGAGAGGAGGGAAGCCTGGCAAAGCATGGAGGAAGAGGAAGAGGAGGAGGAGGAGGAGGAGGAGGAGGAAGAGGAGGAGGGAGGAGGAGGAGGAAGAAGAGGAG
>VZQC01009558.1:1438878-1598792 GCA_009823505.1 Rhizomys pruinosus | reverse complement strand
GAGAAGAAGAGGAGGAGGAAGAGGAGGAGGAGGAGGAGGGAGGAGGAGGAGGAAGAGGAGGAGGGAGGAGGAGGGAGGAGGAAGAGGAGGAGGAGGAAGAGGAGAAGGAGGGAGGAGGAGGAAGAGGAGGAGGAGGAAGAGGAGGAGGAGGAGGAGGAGGAGGAGGAGGAGGGGGAGGAAGGGCAGCTAACAGGACACAGAAGCATGCAGGATCCTAGAAGCATTGCAGAGAGAAGAAATGGTAACTCTTCAAGCTGGCTGATAGGTGCAGTGTTGTGGGGACTAAGAACTGACTGTCAGATTTAGCAACTTAGAAGTCAGAGTTAAAAAAAATTATACTGGTTGCACAAGTCCATTTTCATGCAGGTGTACAGTGACTGCACTTTGAGCGTCATCCCTGTGTCCCCTCTCCCCACCCTCCTGGGCCTCCCCTTGGTATTGTCCCCTTCATTTTTCTGGACATTTTTACTCCTTTTTTTTTTTTTGTCTTTTTGAGACAGGGTCTCCCTGTAGCCCCGGCTGTTCTGGAACTCACTCTGTAGACCAGGCTGTCCTTGAATTCACAAAGATCTGCCTGCCTCTGCCTCCCAAGTGCTAGGATTATTCACTTCATTCTTATAATACATGCCCATGTATAGTTTCATGTTTAATAGTTTATATAAAACCTAGGAATAGCAAATGAGAGAAGACATATGACATTTATGTTTCTGAACATGATTTAATTTGTTTAATATGGTTATCTCCTATTGCATCTCTTTTCCTGCAAATACATAACTTCATTCTTTACGGTATGTCTGAAAAGCTGTATTGTTTCTATGCACCACATTTTTTGGTTTTTTTTTTTTTTTGAGACAGGGTCTCCCTTTAGTCCCAGCTGGCCTGGAGCTTGCTCTGTAGTCCCAGGTGGCCTTGAAGCCACAGAGATCCACCTGCTTCTGCCTCCCGAGTGCTGGGATTAAAGGCAGGTGCCACCATGCCCGGAAACACATTTTCTTTATTCATCCATTCTAGGTCTGCTCCACAGCTGAGCTGTTGCGACAGTGGTGCAGTAAATACTGACGTGCAAGTATCTCTGCAACCTGGTGACTTGGCATCCTAAATATCAAGAGTGGCACAGACGGGGCCTGTGGTAGTTCTATTTCCAGTTGCTTTATTTTCTTTTTAAGATTACATTTATTTGTGTATGTGTGTGTGAGTGTGTGTGTACAGGTGCACACCCGCATGTGCATGCTTTGGTGCACGTGTGGGAGGTCAGAGAACAGCTGACAGGAATCAGGTCTTTAGACTTGCTGAAAGCACCATTGCCTGCTGAGTGAGCTCAGCAGCTCTGTTTACAGTTTCTGAGAAAGCTTTATGCTGATTTCCATAGAGGCTGCACTAATTTGCACTCCCACCACTGGTGTGTAAGGACTCCCACCCCTGGTGTGTAAAGACTCCCACCCCTGGTGTGTAAGGACTCCCATCACTGGTGTGTAAGGACTCCCACCCTGGTGTGTAAGGACTCCCACCCTGGTGTGTAAGGACTCCCACCACTGGTGTGTAAGGACTCCCATCACTGGTGTGTAAGGACTCCCACCCTGGTGTGTAAGGACTCCCACCACTGGTGCGTAAGGACTCCCATCACTGGTGTGTAAGGACTCCCATCACTTGTGCATAAGGACTGCCATCACTGGTGCATAAGGACTCCCATCACTGGTGCGTAAGGACTCCCACCCTGGTGCATAAGGACTCACACCCTGGTGTGTAAGGACTCCCACCACTGGTGTGTAAGGACTCCCACCACTGGTGCGTAAGGACTCCCACCCCTGGTGTGTAAGGACTCCCACCCTGGTGTGTAAGGACTCACACCACTGGTGCGTAAGGACTCCCACCCCTGGTGTGTAAGGACTCCCACCCCTGGTGCATAAGGACTCCCATCACTGGTGTGTAAGGACTCCCACCCTGGCGCGTAAGGACTCCCACCCCTGGTGTGTAAGGACTCCCACCACTGGTGTGTAAGGACTCACACCACTGGTGCGTAAGGACTCCCTTTGTTCAGATCTTCACCAGTGTTTGCTGTTGTTTGTTTTCTTAGTGGATTTCATTCTAGCTGGAGTGAGACAGAATCTCTTTTTTTAAATTTAGCTAATTTTTTTTTTATGTGTATGAGTGTATTGCCTGCATGTGTTAAGTACACCTGTGTCATGCAATGTGTATGAAGGTCAGAAGAAGGCATTGGGTCCCCTGGACCTGGAGCCACAGACAATTGTTATCTCCTATGTGGGCCACGGGAATCAAACCCAGGTCCTCTGCAAAGGAATCCAGTGCTCTTAACCATCTCTACACTGGGCCATCTCTACAACCCTGAAACAGAATCTCAATACAGTTTTAATTAGCATTTCTTTGATAGCTAGTGAGGTGAACATTCTTCATGTGTATTGCTACTTATACTTCATCTTTAAAAAGATTTGGGAGGGTTATTTTTTTATTTTATGTGTAAGAGTGTTCTTCCTGCATAGATATAATTGCACCATATGAATGCACCAGAAGAAGCCAGAAGAGGGCACTGTATGCCTTGGAACTGGAGTTAAGGCCAGTTGTTAGCCTCCGTGTGGGTATTGGGAACTGAACCCTGGTCCTCTGCAAGAGCAGCCAGTGCTCATCGCCATCCAGCCATTTCTGTAACCCTCTACTTAATCTTTTGAGCATTGTTCATTTCATTAGCACACTATCTTGTCACTTTGTGTTTTTAGTTCTTTGTATATTCCAGCTGTTAATCACCTGTCAGGTGTGTGCTTGCAGGTTTTCTCCCATTCCGTAGGCTGTCTTCACCTGAATAGATTCCTTTGCTGTGCAGAGGGGTTTTAATCTCATGAAATTCCATGTGTCAGTTGTTGCACTATTTCCTGAGGGACTTGCCATGCCAATATCTTGTCATGTTCCCCTGTTGGCAGTTCCCAGCAAGTATGCTCTGAGTTCTGGCCCATTTGCCTGCCGTGCTGACCTTCCAGGCACCAGCCTTTCTCTCCTGAACTCTGCTTTCTACTCCTGCTCTCATTCTCAGCTGCTCCACAGGGTAAATAGCCTTGAATTCCCTTTTTCCTGGCAATGTTCCACCAAGGGGGATATTTTATCTATCCACCTGTCTTTCTGTCTGTCTGTCTATCTATAGTGTGTGTGTGTGTGTGTGTTATACACAGCCCTCCTTCAGTATCTTAGGACCTCATGCAGATACATAAACCCACAATGTTTAGGGAATGACAAGAAAAAAGCCTGTACATGCTCAGTAAAGGCATAGTACTTTTGACTTACAGTTGGTTAAGTTCATAGATTCCAAGCCTGTTGATTCAAGGGATAGACTGTAGGTATAAAAGGGCACGGCTCAGTCCCGGGAGAATTCGGTCATTCCCAATAGCAAGTTGAATGTGCTTGTAAGGCACGCTGGTGACCCACCATGATGCCACCAAGTTGGATGTCCCTGTAAGGCACGCTGGTGACCCACCATGATGCCACCAAGTTGGATGTCCCTGTAAGGCACGCTGGTGACCCACCATGAGGCCACCAAGTTGGATGTCCCTGTAAGGCACGCTGGTGACCCACCATGATGCCACCAGGTTGGATGTCCCTGTAAGGCACGCTGGTGACCCACCATGATGCCACCAGGTTGGATGTCCCTGTAAGGCACGCTGGTGACCCACCATGATGCCACCAGGTTGGATGTCCCTGTAAGGCACGCTGGTGACCCACCATGATGCCACTTACTTTCCAGAATGCTTTTCTCTCCATCTGGAAGATTCTTATAAGGTGCTGCTTTCTCTGGAAACTACTGATTCCCTCTGTACTTTGTTAAATCAGTCGATGGATTTTTATCCTTCGCTAGATAATGAATTCTCTGATGTTCATAGACTCATAAAAGATGTTCAAGAAATGCTCGTTGAATGACTCTATCCAAACGCTAGCACAGAAAAGGGGCATCTATTTGGATTAGGTCAATGGGCAGTTGGTGACTTGGGCTTTGAGCAGCAGCTGTTAGACATAACTCCTTTTTTTTCTTCTTCTTTTTTTTTTTTTAATATGTATGAATGTACTGTCTGCATGTAGGTCTGTGCCCCCGTGTCATGCAATGCCGCGGAGGTCAGAAGAGGGCATTGGATTCCCCTGGAACTGGAGTCAAAGATGGTTCTCAGCCACCATGTGGGTGCTGGGAATTGAACCCGGGTCCTCTGCAAGAGCAGTCGGCTCTCTTAACCGCTAAGCCACAGGATGCCGGGAGCTTTCCCAGACACACCTGCCTTGCACTCAGACCTGTTTGATTTCTAGGATCCTGTGAGCTCTCTTAGCCTGACCTATGTCAGCTGCATGTTCACCTAGCAACCACCTGCGCACCCTGCTGTTCTAGAACCACAAGAAGTCAACACGGGAACTTCAACTCAAAATCGTACCTCCCTTAGCTTAACTGAGACTACGGCCTTTTTCTTTAAGTGTTTTTGAGACAGGGTCTCCCTTAGCCCCAGCTGGCCTGGAACTCAGTCTGTAGACCAGGCTGGCCTTGAACCCCAGTTTGGCCTGGGTGGCAGTCTTTGAGAAGAACTAATACAGCTGCTGGTGCGGTGTGGAACTGGCGTTCCTGTCCTGGAGAAGCTAGCACACTTGCTTTAAAGAGAAGACTGCGGGGGCTGGAGAGATGGCCTAGCGGTTAAGAGCGCCGACCGCTCTTACAGAGGACCCGGGTTCGATCCCCAGCACCCACATGGCGGATGAGAACCGTCTGAAGCTCCAATTCCAGGAGAACTCCAGTTCCAGGGGAATCCGACGCCCTCTTCTGACTTACGCGGCATTGCACGACATGGGTGCACAGACCTACATGCAGACAGTACACTCATACACAAAGAAAAATAAATTAAAAAAAAAAAAAAAAAGACTGCATCCAGTCAGGAGCTCTAGCTCGTGAGCTGCTGGAGACATGCAGAATGACCTCTCTGGAGGCTCTGGGACTGCCTGCTAAGTGAGCAGACCTCCAGCGGACACCCCATCACCCAGTTTCCTGTGGGTGGCTTGACCTTCTCCAGGGACTCGAGGCCATGGGGTCAGGGGAGCAGATGGTGACCCAGACCTGAGGCTCTGGGAAGGAATTTCTTGCTTTCCTGACCCATGGATGTCCCCTTGCCCACTGAGGCCCAAGCCGATGGAAACTGGGTCACGTGCAACAAGAGGGTGTTTGCATAAAGAGAAGGGGGTCTCAGACGGCAAGGATCCTCGAGGGTCTTCAGAGCAGAAGCTCCCAGTGGCTCTTGTGTCTGCTGTAGAATGAAGCCATTTGGTGGAGTGGGGGAGGCAGGGCTGAAGGATGCTGAGCTATCTGTGTCTGAGCTGGATGTCCCTCCTGCCTGGACAAAGCTGCTCTCTGAGCAAATCCACAGACACCTCTCAGTCTGCTTCTCCTCTGAATCACTGGGCCTTTTGGCCTCTTTCTTTGCTTCTATGTCCCATAGAAGCACCCCACCACTGCTGTGACTCAGTTTCCTCTGTGGTGCTCTGAGCTCTTTGCTTCTTGCATATCTTATCTTTATATTCCTCCTTCTGTATTGCGTGCTCTAGACCAGCTGCCCCTGAGCTGCACTCCAGCGCCTGTGTGCCGAGGCTTCCCTGGCACTCCACAGCTGTGACCCACTCTTCCCACTTCCAGAGCACCTCTCCCACTGCATTAGACCAACCGCGCTAATTAGTGGCACCTCACAAGAAACTATGAATTCTTTACAGCTCAAAGTAGGACCAATAAATATCCATTGGATAAAGTTATTCCAGTAATTGTTTGTTTGTTTGTTTGTTTGTTTGAAGAGAGGCTCTTTTGGACTGGCAAGATGGCTCAGCACTCTTGCTGTGAAACCCTAGACATGAGTTCCATCCACAGAACCCACATGAAGGTGAAAGGAGAGAACTAACTCCACAGTGCTGGCCTCTGACTGCCACACATGAGCCATGGCTTGTGCCCTGCCCCACACATCATGGTTGTACGCTAATAATCAATTTAAAATATTTTAAATGCCCTTCTTAGAGAGGTCTTTCCAGGCCACCAGCTCTAATTAAAGTCTTCTTTTATAAAGATAGAGAGGGAGAAAGAGAGGAGAGGAGAAAAGAGATAAAGATAAATGATAGCTAGATAGATTAGATAGATAGATAGATAGATAGATAGATAGATAGATAGATAGAAACATATAGATTCTTGCTACATAGCCCAGGCTGGCCTTGAACTCCTGACTCTCTTGCCATTGCCTCTGAAGCGCAGGAATCGCAGGCATGTCCTTCAGTAATGATCTCCAGAGAACAGGCTCCTTGCCACTGCACACATCGCCCTTCCTCGGTGTTGTTTGTTTGCAGAGTCCTCTAGCCTGGCCATGAGAAGCAAACAGAAACAACTCTGCATTGTTCCTGCTAACTGGGTCATGAACAGGGAATTCCATACACATCCAGAGCCTCATCTAAACCCAGAGTTTCAAAGCCACCCAAAATATTAAAGCTACTTATATCAGGTTATGTGTGGGTTTATATTTCAGAGGCTTCCCCGACCCCATTCTCCAAGTCGAGGAGGCCTAGGAGCCCGGAGATGACCCAGAACTGGAAGGTCCGAACCCAAAGGGCTCCACTCACCCAGAGGAGCCTCTTGGAGTTCATAACCCTCATGTGAACTTTGAAGCTAGAACTCCCTCTGCCTGTGAGAACTGCACTCTGCTATCTGCTGCTAATAAGGATCTCTGGTCAGTCCTGAGGACAAACACGAAGTCACCAAACCACACCCACAGTGTCAAAACCACTGCCACTTCCTGGGGGCATACTGTGGGCCAGGCACTGTGCCAGGCTTTTGTCATAATTTAGTCCTCCCTCTAGCCTGCAGGGCTGCTGTTACTGAGAGCGGCCACCCAAACCATCTTCAGCTTCACTTTGCTCATGTGCTGTGTGCTGAAGGCTCCCTCACTGACATCCTGTCTGCAGGGCGGAGGCCGGAAATGACCTCTTTTCCACTGATCCTTTCTATGAGTCCTGGCTTCATCTGTAGCTGTGACACGTCCTGGGAGTCTGATGAGATCTGAACAGATTAGCCCAGGGGAGACATTTTGTAAAGCCCCATGTGGAGACAGCTGTCCCCAAGAGCCTTATTATTAGCAGGGACATGGTGTTCAGAGGAAAGCCAGATTCCTTTGCTTTTGAAAGTTGTAAAATGGACATTAAAAAAGGGGTCCTCGGGGTTCTTTGTTCCCTGTTGCTTAGCGTGTATTAGTTCAGAGGCTTTGAGAGCAAACAGATTTGGAGGCAGAGTTCCCAGAAACTAGCAGGGAGGAGAAACTGGAGCTCCCCTTGGGAGGGAGGCAGGGTCCGAGGAGCAGCCCTGACCTCCCCTGTCACCAGCATGTCCTCCCCAGGTTCTGGAAGTGTTTCGTACCCCTGGAGATTTACTACAATGCTTTCTGGCTTCCAGGGAAGCAGCGCCCCCTAACCCCAACAGTGAATGAATAAGTGAGGGAGGAGCCACGTGGAGAGGGTAGATGAGAGAATTCTCATCTGCTGAGCTTCTGCCATGTGTGATCCTGGACAGGGTGCTTGGCATGTTTTATATTATATACCACACACAAGGCCTAACCAGGCGATACCCCCATTTCTATCCCAGAAATGAGGAAACAGGCTGGTGGGCTGGGTGACACTAAAGGATCACATAGCTGTGATGGAATGGAACTGAGTTCAGAGCACAGTCCTGGGTCAGCTGACTGTCTGCTTTCTCCTGACAGCCCCTCTGCATACCCTCCTGAGGGATTCTGAGTGCGATGGATGATGCTCTCATGTGGGGGCGCTTCACTGAAGGAGCCCAGTAGGGTTTTGGTTGTCTCTAAGAAACTGAACACAGCCCTGCACATCTGTCAGCACGGGGCAGTGCTCTCCTCCTGCAGGCGTCCTGTTAGATCACATCTACTTTATCTGGTCTCCCTGAGAGTTCATAAGATTTCACACTGTGCCCACATCCCATTCACCTTCCCAGGTGGGTGTGTTGTTGAAGAGTGCCAGCCCAGGGATCCTCTTCAAGTCCAGGGTGATAATGTTGAACACCATCAGAGTGCCACCACCACGAAGGATAAGAAATGCCCCACCCCCTTCTGCCTTCTGGATCTGACTGACCGCAAAGAGCCCTTAGCTAGGCCAGTGTCCACTTTCTCAGGACTCCCAAAATACTCTGTGAGATAGACTGCTGACAGGCCAGGCGCCCTCTGGGTTGGTTTGTTTTCTTTAGTCTGAGGAGGGATCAACTAAAAGTGGAAGTTTGTGTTCCTGAAGCTACGTAGGCACAGAGCTAAGGATGTCCTGTTCAGCCCACTGGCAGATGCAAAGTCCTCCCCAACTGAAAACTGATTCTGCCTGCAAACTGCCCACTTATAACCTGTCAACTCTTCTCTGTCAGATGCACAGCAACCCACCACATGCACATTCTTCACATCCAAGTGCACTTCTTGTCTCCCAAATGACATAGATTTTCTTATTATTATTATTTTTTTTTTTTGTCATTTTGAGACAGGATCTCCCTGTAGCTCCAAGTGGCCTGTAGCTCAGTATGTAAACCAGGCCGGCCTTGAACTCACAGAGACCCACCTGCCTCTGCTTCCTGAGTGCTGGGACTAAGGGAGTACACTGCTATGCCTAGCAGGATTTCCTTACTCTTATTTGTCTTTGATAGAGACAGTAAGCGAGGAGGCTGCAGGTACTTCCACACAGCTGTGACTGTGATGATGATGAGTGGAAAGGCAAGGAGACAGCAGTTACTTCCACACGGCAGTGACAGAAGGTGATGAGCAGAAGAGCACGTTGTAAGTAGCGTTTCCAGCAGACATGTCATTGGTTCTGCAGAGGAAGTGGCACCACTCAGATCTACAGAGTTGGCCTGTACACATAGGGAGCCTGAGAAGTTCATGCTCTGTGATTGGCAGACTGGAGACCCATGAATACTTGCTGATAGCTCCAGTTGGTGTCTAAAACCCTCCTGACCAGAAGGACCAACAGTGCAGGTTTCCTGAAGGCAGGCAAAGAATGACATCTCAGCTTGAGAACAGGCGGAAACAGAGTTCCTTCTTCCTCACCCTTTCCTGGATTGGGGGCCAGCCCACCACTGGGAGGTCATCTTAGCTTGCCCTCCAAGTTCAGATGTTAATGTCATTCTGAAACACGGACACACTCAATGTAATAATGTCTACCCCAGATGCCCCTTGACCCAGTTGACATGTCAAATCAGCCATCACAGAGAAAGAAGGGTTTTTGCTCAGATGAAGCTATTACATGTGAATGGAGCTTTGAGTGATGAGAGGGAGCCAGCAGTGGGAAGGGCTGGGAAGGGCGATCCAAGTAGGAAGGGCAGAACTGAAATCTCTGTTGGCGATGGCAGAGATAGGGCCAGGAAGCTTACACTGCCAGAGCTCAGTGTGTCAGAAGAGGATGGCTAGGTCCCATCCATGTTCTACCCTTGCCCATAAGCATTTTTATTTGCTCACTATGTAGCTCAGGGTGGCCTTGAACTTGCAGTTCTGCCTCAGTGTTGATTAAACATATATCATCTGTTGGTCCTTTAAGCACGCGTGGCCACAATCCACAGGATGTTCTTCCCTCCTAGAACCAGGTTGGCAGCTTCACAAAGCTGCAAGCTTCAGGGCTGTCTCCTGCCTGCAGGCTGACAGCCCCTAGGCTTAGCTCTGGCAAGGAAAGGGGAGGGGACCTTGGGAAGTCATCCGAGGAATGAAAGAAAGACACAGACTCAGTGGGAGAAGGTCCAGGAGATAGACTCAGCTTTATTCATGCCAGCAATGTGTTTATATACTAAAGGCTACTGTGCTCTGGGCAAGGAAGTGGGGGGGGCAGGAGGAAGGGAAGGGCGAGCCACCTTGGCTCCTACTGGGGGGCTGCAGAGCTCCTGTTTGTGCAACCAGTAAACTAGAGGTGTGACATTTTGCTCAATACCTCAAGGGACGGGGCCATCCGGTTCTGGAACTTTGCAGAGATAGGCAAGGCAGGAAAACAATGCAATATTCCGACCTCGTGGAGCTATAGATAACCCACAGAGACAACTGAATGCCCATAGAGATATCAGGTAACTCTCGGAGGTTTCTCTGGACAGGGTCCACAGTTTCTTGCCTCAAGCCAGGCAGAGTTTCATTCCTACACTGCAGCCTCTCAAGTGCTAGAATTACAGGCCTGTGTCCTCAGGCTTGGCTTTAGCGTTCTCTTTCTTGTAGATTCTATAGGGCTTAAGGCCACAGTGGACAATTGACTCACCAGAGGCCCTCTACTTGTGCCCTGTGCTGGATAGCTTTAGTGTCTACTTGACATACCTGGACTGAGGGAGCCTCAGTTAGGGGATTACCTCCATTGGACTGCCCTATGGCCAAGTCTGTGGGGTAGTTTCTTGATTGTGGAGTGATGTGGATGGTGCCAACCCTGGACAGGGTGTTCTGTGTTATATAAGAAAGCAGGCTGAGCACAGGCCAGAGGAGCAAGACAGTAAACAGCATTCCTCCACGGCCTGTGCTCCAGCTCCTACCTCCAGGTTCTTACCTGGAATTCCTACCTTGGGCTCCCTCAGCGATGAACTGTGACCTAAGAGAATGTCAGCTAAATAACCCTTTTCCTCCCCAAGTTGGTATTGGTCAGAGTGTTTTGTCACAGCAATTGAAGGCAAACTAGAACATACCCCATAACGTCAATGCCAGATAATATAGATTTCTGCCCATGAGTCTTAGGAGAAATTTGAGGCTTATCCTAAATCTTCAAAGCCTGTCCAATGATGTCAGTGGATACATTTCCAGGTCATTCAGGGTAGAGACCTAGAGAAGGGCTAGACAAGCTGTAGGGGCTAGAAAGATGGCTTAGCAGTTAAGAGCACTGACTGCTCTTTCAGAGGACCTGGAGGTGCTATGTCTACGAACAACCTTTCTTTCTGGGCAGGGTGCTTTTATGTTGCTGTGATAAACACCATGACCAAGGCAACTCACAGAAAGAAGAGTTTATTTGGCTTATGATTCAAGAAGGCTGAGTCCATCGAGGCCAAGAGGCACTAGAAGAGGCTGTTGAAGCAGAAAGCTGAACACTCGCATATTTAAGCAGGCACAGGAAGAGAGAGAGAGACTGGAAATGAGGTGTGGCTATGAATTTTTCAAAGCCATGACGCCCCCAGTGCCCAGGGATGGGCTTCTTCCAGTAAGGTTCACCTCGGAGGATTCTATGACCTTCTTGAAACAGTACTTGGAGCCTGGGGGCTTGCCCTGCAGATCTCAGACCTCACCTCACTGTTCTAAATGCAGCTACCTGCGCCGTCACTGGGTCTCAGATTGCGTGTGATGGGGGAGAGGGCCTTGGCTGTTCTCCTGGGGGACAGTCTGGCAGGTGGGCTCCGTGGCTTTCCTCTGGGCCCTGGATCCACACTTGGTCCCTCCCTTTTCCTCTCCATGTTCAGTGCAGCACTGATACCCATGTCACACAGACACAGGGCCGCAGGGCTTCAGTATTCATCTGTGGCATCACATTGGCAGACTCCCTTCCCACACGCCTAGAGGAGGAAGGTCACACCGCTGTCCTGTCTGTCCTGGGTTTGGAGTCACTAGACACAGAGACCTACACTGCAGAAAACAGAAAGGTGGTTTCTTTTTTTTAACTTTTAATTTTTATTTTATTTCTGTATGTGTATGAATGTACTGTCTGCATGCAAGTTTGTGCACCCGTGTCGTGCAATGCCGCGGAAGTCAGAAGAGGGCGTCGGATTCCCCTGGAACTGCAGTTCTCCTGGAACTGGAATTTCAGACGGTTCTTGGCTGCCATGTGGGTGCTGGGGATCGAACCCGGGTCCTCTGTAAGAGCGGTCGGCGCTCTTAACCGCTAGGCCATCTCTGCAGCCCCAGAAAGGAGGTTTCTTTAGGCCAGCGGGTGCCCTGAGCTGCCGTAAAATGAACACTGTGGAGATCTATCTGCTTAGGAAATATGCAGGGTGTGGAAGACAAGGAAGAGGGAGACTCTCTTCACAAGCTCTTCATTGCCAAGCCAACAACAATATCTTAAGCAGGAAAAGTGATCATTTTAAGTCAGAGTGTTTGGAGGTTTTAATAGATTAAGACACACTGGAATCCAGCCTCTTCTGTAATTCCATGATTCTGGAATAGACAAGTAGAAGAGGGAATTTGCACCCCAACTGGACACATAGGCACAGGACAATGTGAACTTAGAGTGGGGAGTCATCACTTCGACTCAAAGCATGCTTTGTGTGTGCGTATATGCATGTATTATATGCATTGCATGTGTATATATGGATATGCATATATGTATTTGTCTCCATGGATGTTTGTATGTATTTTGTGTGCATGCATACATGTATGTATGTATGTGTATTTATGAATGTATGTATATGTGTTCACACGTGTCTATATGTGTGTGTGCATGTATCTGTGTATCTGTGTATGTGTGTATATAAAAGTGCATTGTACATGTGTATTTATGTGTGTGTATTTATGTATATGTGTATTTGTATGCATGAATGTATGTCATGTGTGATATATGTTAGCATGCATGTATATTTGTGTATGTGTGTTCATGTATGCTATGTATATTTGCATGTATGAACACGTGCGTGTATGTGCATATGTGCATGTATGTATGTATGTGTGTGTATACGTGTGTATGTGTTGTGTTCACCTGATTGTATGTGCATGTGTGGTATGCATGTGGTGCTGGGCCTCATACATACTAGGCCAGCCTCATACATGCTAGGCCAGCCTCATACATGCTAGGCCAGCCTCGTACATGCTAGGCCAGCCTCGTACATGCTAGGCCAGCCTCATACATGCTAGGCCAGCCTCATACTGCTAGGCCAGCCTCATACATGCTAGGCCAGCCTCATACTGCTAGGCCAGCCTCATACATGCTAGGCCAGCCTCATACTGCTAGGCCAGCCTCATACATGCTAGGCCAGCCTCATACATGCTAGGCCAGCACTGCAGCACTGAGCTCCCACCTACCTCTTTCTCAGTTGTTTTCTTTGACATTTCAATCCTTCTGTCTCAGCCTCCCAAGTAGCTGGAAGGACAGACAGCCTCTGCTACTGGCTGTCTTCAGAGCATGTCTTCAGAAACAGCCCAGCATGGCATCAGGAGATGGAGGAGCGAAGCAGGAGCAAATGGGGGGCAGGAGCGACTGTTCTGCCATCATCAGCGGGGCTCACAGATCAATGAGTGGAAGGATGTGCCCAATCCAGGCACAGGGATGTGGAGAGCTATGTGGGACCTGTGGTCAGCTGAATCTGGGCACCCAAAGATGTTCATTTCCTAACCCTAGGAATCTAGCACTCTGCTGTCTTTTGTGAAAAAAGGCACCTTGCACATGTGATTGATCTAGGGATCTTGAGATGGTCTAGTGACCCCAGGTCAGGACCAATATAAGAATGACCATCAGTGAATGACCAGAATGTTAGGTAGCTTCCTGTTACTATGACAAAAGACCTCAGGCAATGAATTTGTAAAGGAGAAAGGTTTATCTTGGTTCACAGTTTCAGGTTCTCAGTCCATGGCTGGTTGGCCTGTTGCCTCAGGTCTGTGGGGGCAAAACATGATGCTGGGTGTAGGAAACTTGCTTTTTGTGCCGAACAGGGACCACGCGGCCCTGTAAGGGGGAGGGGGACACAGCACCTGCCAGCAGCTGCTGTAGGGAGTTGGCCTCTCAGTGCAGAGACCAGCCAGCTACTTCCCATAGCCCGGCCTGGGTGGTACTTCCAACTCAGGCCCTTAGCCTGGACCCACAAGACACACGTTCCACTCTTGGCCATGACTTCCCACCTGCCCAGAGACTGCTGAACCCTGGACAAGAATTTCAGGCTGATGGCTATTGGCCTATCTTCAGCCTATGTCCACTCACAACACCAGCTACCCAGATTGGTTGTCCACAAGGGGACCTCTTTCCAACCACTGTCCACCTGAATGAAATGCAGGCCCACCTTGGCCTGTATGCATGTAATAATTAATTAAAAATGATGGCCAGGAAATCCGTGATGATGTTACTTGAAAAAAAAAAAAAAAAGAAAAAGAAAATTTATTCCTTGCTGCATCCTGCTTTTAGAAACTAAGTGACATCAGTTTCCAGGACCAATCATAGGCCCCCCAACCCTACACTACTGCACACCATTGCCTCACCCAGCATCACGCACCTAGGACACGTTGTAGCTCCTCCTTGGGGTGGAGTCAGAGAAATCCCTTGACTCTCATCCACATGGTGCCCTAAGGCGTGCTAGCTGAGAACTAGCCTGCAATTCAAACTGGATCTTCCTACAGGGAAATTCAAATTTATTCCTTGCTACCGCCTGTTTTTATAAACCAAATGACATCAGTTCCCAGAGCCAATCATAGGTCCCCCAACTCTGTGCCACTGCACACCATTGCCCAACCCAGCATGACCCAGCTAGGCCATGTTGTTTGCTCCTCCTTGGGGCAGGGTCAGACCCCCAGCCATGTGGTGCCCTGAGGTGTGCTAGCTGAATACTAGCCCCCAATTCAAACTGGATCTTGTTAAATCCACCCCTTTTTTATTTTTTGAGAGGCAGACAAGCCCATGGGAGAGGTTGGCATCTATAAAGGAACCTGTTCTTAAATACATGATTGCTTGAACCTATCTCGAGTGCTGGGTGGAGGCAGACCAGACCTAAGTTTTTATTTATTTATTTATTTATTTATTTATTTATTTATTTATTTAGTTATTTTTCTATGTGTACAAATGTTCTGCTGGGTGCAGGTTGGTGCACCCATGTCGTGCAATGCCATGGAGGTCAGAAGAGGGTGTCGGATTCCCTTGGAACTGGAGTCAAAGACAGTTCTCAGCCACCATGTGGGTGCTGGGGATCAATCCCGGGTCCTCTGCAAGAGCAGTCAGCGCTCTTAACCACTAGGCCATCTCTCCACCCCCCAGACCTAAGATTCTTATCTTTTACACTAAAACCAATTTGTGTCCAAAAAACCAACCATGAGATAATAATAAGTAATAAGTAATGAATACAAGCAACCTTTATGTAAAACCAATTTGCAAGCAGCTTTGCCCAAACTTATACAGCCCAAGGTCCCCATTGTCCATCTGGAGGGGCATGCATGTACAAGCATATTGATCAAATAAGAGTCCAATCTATATTGCTGTAGTTTCACAATTCACCCCAATCTCCACAGCCCTTACATTCTACCATGCCCCCTCTTCCGCAGATTGTTCCCTAGGCTTTGGGAAAGGGGTACAAGTGGGCAAGAAGCAAAACAATCTACTTTCTCTGGAGAAGTCATTTTGGACTCTGATCAGTTCAGGCTGTTTCCTTTCATGGATTGGCAGTTTATCCAGGAATATCTTTATTTTATTTTATTTTATTTATTATTTTATGTGTATGAGTGTATTGTCTGCATGTAGGTTTGTGCACCCGTGTTGTGCAATGCTGCAGAGATCAGAAGAGAGCGTCAGATTCCCCTGGAACTGGAGTTAAAGACGGTTCTTAACCACCATGTGGGTGATGGGAATCAAACCCAGGTCCTCTGCAAGAGTAGTCGGTGCTCTTAACTGCTGAGCCATCTCTCCAGCCCCCAGGAATATCTTTCTAATCCTACTAATGAAGCACAAGCAATTAGAAATACAGGCATTTAAACAATACTAATTATTGTGGTAGGTTACATTGGCATAGACAGATGTTTAGATGGTATGCTAATCCATAAACTGTAGCTTTTCTGAAAAAGATGGCAAGTTCTTATTGTGGCTTATAACATCCCCTAACCACTACAGATGCAAGCTTGTGGCATCAGCAGTGAATTATTCCTCCAAGGAGAGAGCTAATAGCCAATTAGATTTGGGATATGCAGACATATGGCTGCCACTGCTGCACAGTATTTCCAGGCAGGTGAGGTGTAGCTGATGCTGATGGAGGAGACTTGCTTGACTCAAGGAGACCAATAATTGCTTTATTGTTTTAGTGGCCTTTGATAACGCTCTCTGGCATTCCAGAGGCTAACTGTAAACTTGCAAATGAGGTCTCAAAACATCTTTCCCATGCTTATACCAGGTCTTCAACAGTAGGGCCTACTGCCACTCTTATTTCCGGTATCCCAGTTGTGGTGGTTTGAATGAGTGTCCCCCATAGGCTCTAGGTATTCAGACATTTGTCTCCAGTTGGTGGTGCTGTTTCTGGAGGTCTTAGAAGGTGTGGCCATGCTGGGGGAAGTGTGTCACTGGGGGCGGGCTTAGTGAGCTTAACAAGCCTCGTGCTCTACAGTTGCTCCTCTCTGTTTCCTGTGCTCTTTGCGAGATGTGACCCTCGGATTGCTGCTCCAGATCCAGCCGTCACGCCTCCCGCCACAATGGACTGGAACCGCCAATCATAAGCTCAAATAAACTCTTCCTTTTATAAGTTCCTTGGTCTGGTGTTTTATCACAGCAACAGAAAAGTGACTAATACATATTTTTCTTAATTACACAGCTTATAAAGATTTTACTATTATATTTGGCTATGATTAGAGAATTATTTTTTTCACAGTTCTTATCTCTATCAGTGTATTAGTCACTTTTCTGTTGCTGTGATAAAACCACCATGACCAAGGAAACTTATAAAAGGAAGAGTTTATTTGAGCTTACAATTGACAATTCCAGGGAATTAGAGTCCAATGTGGTGGGGAGGCATGGTGGCTGGGGCTGGAGCAGAAAGCCAAAGTTCACATCCTCTGAGGAGCATGGGAAGTGGAGAGAGAGCCTCTGGAGACTAGCAAGGCTTGTTAAGCTCTCTAAGCCTGCTCCCAGTAACATACGTCCTCCAGCATGGCCACGCATTCTAAGAACTCCTCAAATAGCGCCACCAAATGGGGACAAAATGTCTAAATACTTAAAACCTATGGGGGACATTCTCATTCAAACCACCACAATAAGTCAATTAAAGAAAGTAGTTATACCTGTTTTATAAGAAATTACTACTATAATAGCTCTAATTTACAGTAAGAGAAGGACTTCATTACTGTATTAGTCACTTTTCTGTTGCTGTGATAAAACACCATGACTAAGGAATTTATAAAAGGAAGAGTTTATTTGAGCTTATGATTGATGGTTCCAGGGAATTAGAGTCCATTGTGGCAGGAGGCATGGTGGCTGGAGCTGGAGCAGCACGCCGAGGGTCACATCTCGCAAAGAGCACAGGAAGCAGAGAGAGCAACTGTAGACCATGAGGCTTGTTAAACTCACTAAGCCTGCCCCCAATAATGAACTTCCTCTAGCATGGCCACACCTTCTAAGACCTCCAAAAACACTGCCACCAACTGGAGACAAATGTCTGAATACTTACAGCCTATGGGGGACATTCATTCAAACTACCACAATTACGATCATGTTTTTTTCTTTTTTCTATGAAAAAGAGAGATAGGAAAGTCTCTCATATTAAAACTTTGTGACACCTGGAAGGTAAACTTCATTAGGACACATTATAAACAGTTGTTACAAATAAGATCCACAGAGATGTGGATGGGTTTGATGTCTTTGATGCCTGTGGCTCAGGCAATCTGAAGCTTTTCTTCCTTTCAATATTTAGATGGGCCATCTTCTCTGCTGGTTTTTCTTGGTACATCCTGCACAATGAAAAGCTGTATCTTTTCTTTCTCAGCCATTAAGTTGATGATGTTTTGACCTGTGGGAACATGCCAATCTTTTCCCATAGTTAGTTTTAAGATTAAAATTGAAAAGTTTGACAAAAGGTTTAATATATAACTGTATCCCCCTTTTTATTTTAGGTTTCTATTTTTTGACCCATAAATCTCTAAAAGGCAGTTGTATTACACATACTTATAGGCAGGAATCAAGGTATAAATTTTCATTAAATTCACCCAAGATGTTGATCATTGACTGTATGTTGTTAATTTGGGAAGTAAACTTAATTCCTTTAGTTAAATTATCCTACAAGTAAAAGAAAATGTTACAAGATGATATTGTACAACAAAAAATTATAGAGAACATTTGTATACATTAACCCCAAAGTTGTTGTTATACAAATTATAAATGAAACAAGTGTGGACAACAATTTGTATTTCCAATTAGCTTAATTACCAATTTTATGAAAACTTTATTTATTTATTTATTTATTTATTTATTTATTTATTTATTTTTGTCTTTTCTAGATAGGGTCTCCTTGTAGCCCCAGCTGTCCTGGAACTCACTCTGTAGTCCAGGCTGGCCTTGAACTCACAAAGATCTGTCTGCCTCTGCCTCCCAAGTGCTAGGATTAAAGGCGTGTGCCACCATGCTTGGCTATTAAAACCTTTTAACCAATGTTGTTTAATATAGACATTTGTACTGTTACTAAGTCCTAAAATACCATATAATATGTAGACAAAGTTTGGGCAAATTTGGATACCTGTTAAACACACATCAATTAGATGGACTTTGTTCCTCAAAATTCTTTCACTAGACTGTGACTTCAGAGAAATCAAGTCCATTAACATATTTATTTATTTGTATTTCTATATAAATCTCTACTGAAATACCCCTATATAAATGTATAATGTTTATTTTATTTTTCTTTATTTTTTAAGGGATTCTACAATATAAGAGCACAATTGTTTTCAGATCACATTGATGTCCACAGATGAGAGATACCATTTGTCATTTGTTTTTCTGGGACTGTTACTTCACTCAGCCTGATATATTCTAGCTCCAACCATTTACCTACAAAGTTCACGATGTCATCTTTCTTTAGTGCTGCATAGAACTCCCTTGTGTAGATGTACCACATTTTCTCTATCCACTTGTCAGTTGAGGGGCACTTGGGTTAGTTCCATTTCCTTGCTATTGTGAAGAGAGCTGCAATAAACATGCCTGCATGTATCTCTGCGGTAAGATGAGGCTTGTGGGTACATACACAGGAGTAGTATGGTTGGGTCAGTTGCCAAGTTCATTCCAAGTCTTCCAAGGGTTCTCCACACTGCTTTCCATAGTGGCTGTACAAGTTTACATTCCCACTAGCAGTGGATGAGTGTTCCCCATTGCCCACTACCTCTCCAGCACTTGGTATTATTTGTTTTCTTGATCCTAGCCAGTCTTATTGGAGTAAGATGATATCTTAAAGTGGTTTTAATTTGCATTTCCTTAGGCAAAGAGCGGTACTGTGGAGGGGAGAGACAAGCTCATTCCTGTGAATTTCGGATGGATGAGAGCCAGATGCAAATCACTGCATCGGGAGGGGTGCATGCAGAGTCCCTATTGAACATTGCTGAGAGGACCTGGGCCATTGTTTTGTTGACATGGCATTGGCTGCGGGCAAAGCAAAACAGACACCTGAAGAGAAAAAGGCAGAAATGGCCAGGAAGTAGAGAATCTCTCAGGTGACCAATGTAGCAGGATCAAAAATGGACTTTAGCTAAGACCACAACTGTGAAACAAAGCTAGTAACAAAGGCTATGACCTCAGGGTGGGTAGAGTTAAGGGAGATAATTTGAGATCCAAGAGTCAAGGTGTAGTTAATAAACTGTTGCATCCAGGGACCTTTAATAATGTCACCAAGTTCACAATGTAGACATGTAATATTGAGGACTTGGTAGGGGGTCAGGCAGAATGAGGAAAACCTGAGGTTGCAACTCATCTCTCCCTCTCATTATGTGGACTTCAAATCCTTGAAGGAAGTTCACAAGAGTTAACCACAGTTGGTGTTTCCAAGATGGAATGATCTCTGCTAGGAGGGTTGTATTGGGTCCTTAGCACCATGATTTTAGTGGAATTTACCTAGTGGTCAATAAATCTGACAAGTGAGTTAAGGATGTATGGGCCATAAGTCAGAGCAACCAGAAGGATAAGTCCACTGGCAAATTCAGGAAGTCCTCAGCTCTCAGCTGAGAAAGAAACTGGCTCTTTGGGGGATCTTGACCCTAAACTGCTTAGCCAATTTTTAGATCCTACTTTTATCACATTACCCTCTGAAGAGGATATCCCAATTGCCAAGAAGGAATTGGGGCACCAACCCCTCTGACTTCTTCCATGCTGAAAAGGGGCATAGGAGGTAGTGATTCTGGTACCCCTGCTCAGTGGATCTATCTAAAATACCCCAAAAAGTATAGTTACAGAGAGGACAAAATCCTTGACTAGTGCATGTGAAGGTGAGAGTACCTAGGTACATTTTTTAAGGCAAGGAACCAAACAGGAACAGGGTGAATTAAATGTCCAACTTAAAAGTCCATTGGAATATCTCAATGAGGGGTTCCAAAGCATCCATTATTGGGCTTCTCCTTTTGTTCATTTGTCCATGTTGTCTGGATTCTGCATCTCCTTTCTAGGAATTTTTGATAGTCATGGTGTTAGTTTTCCCTTAGGTAACTGCTTAAACAGAAAGAGAAAACTTTATTATTTGGTAAAAACAGATCTCATATGACTTTAATTGACGTAAAATCTAGTGTTTGGAGATACAATCTTTCTGACTTTACAGGAAATATAATGATTGCATATCTTTTGGTTATACTTTTCTTTTGGTCCATACAGTTAGCCCAGATTAACCAACTTTTGCTTCCTCAAGGTCAGTTAAGAATCTGGTCCTCAGGGGCCACTAGGATTTTGGGGGAAGAGGCCTCTGGATCCTCTCAACTTTTCATTGACCATTTCCATCCATACGAGGACAAAGTCAGGTCTTTCTAGACCAGGCTTCCCTTTTTGAAGCATGAAGAGACTTTCCTCATTACAGACTGGACACTGGCTAGTGGCTCTCCAAGACCTCCCTGCCCAGGAGGACTGGTGACTCACAATTTCAGGACACTTCAGGAGATGCCCCCAGACATAATCCCCTGGGACTGGTTGACCTCAGAGGGCAAGAAACGAAGTTGTTCCTTAAGTCCTTCAGCTGAATTGGTATGGGCATTTAAGCATGGTCGTCATCCAACCAGAAAGGCTAAGCCACACCAGCCTAACAGCTTTAGTTACTGTATAATATTCTAGATAAGGCTTGGAAAAAAGTTCAAGCAGCCTTGTATAATACTGACTGGAGGAGGGACTTAACAGCATATGTTAAGCAGGCATAACCTGCAAGATTGAATTAAACAATTTCAGGCTTATTTCAAGTGTAAAACTGTTCACTACAATTACTACTCAAAACTGGAATAATCATTTTCTTTTTCAGACCCTTTATCCTGATTTATAGTTTTCCCAGAAAGACAGGAGTTGTAACACATACCAGAAGACAGGAAATAAACTGATAAGGATTACCAAGCCCATCCAGACTTCTTCTGGACTGCATGCAGCTTATTCAGGAAGATAGAATCTAGCTTTGAGCCAAATTCTCTGGTTAGGTCAAAGGAAATATCAAAAGCAACTCTTGCAAGAAACATAAAGTACATTTTTCAGTAGCCACAGGTAACACACAATTTGCCTGTGCCCATTGAATCCAAATCTGTAACAGGGAGTCAAGTTCAAGCTAGGAGAGGACTGAAAATTAACAACTCTGTATATTCACAATCCAATTCAGGCTGCTAGTAAAATAGCTTGAGTGTTTATACAAATTTATCTTAATACAGGTATCTTATTATTTTACTAAACCTTGAAGTGCCATGTGATATGCATATAAAGGTTGGACAAAAATTGAACACCCTTAAACAAACCTTGACTATACATTTCTATTCTTGAACTAGTTGACTGAACCTTAGAAATTTAAGCTTATTTATGTGCTTTTTACCTGTCACAAACCATCTCAGACTTTTATGTCTAGCATAGACTTTTTCATCATCTTCACATAAATCCTTACTAAAAATACATTTTTAACATTTTTCCACCTTTTTATATCCTTTTATTACCTTGAGACATAGCATTTATAAACAGATTAACCCTTAATTGTGCAGATTTACTAAGTAATTAATATCTATTTCCCATGTAATGAGATGGGACAGTTATCTCAAATACACTACTGTAGAATGTGAGATATTCATGCCAGCTTGGGAGCAGGTTTTGAATGACCAATTTTCTTTGAGTGCTTAGAGGTACTTTACCTAGGCCTGGCAAATGTCCCCACATGTGTAATGCGTGGAAATAAATTGCACTCTAGATCAGAAGTGATTATTCCTTAAGATGAACTTAAAATATAAGGACTAAGGACCATAATGTAATTTAACAGTTTTAGTTCACATGACAGTTTACTTGTAAACAGCTCCATCAGCACCATGATGAAAACTCTAAATTAGAGATGAAAACTTAAATCAGAGTAAAATATGACACTTGTATTTGTCAGGGTTCTCTAAAGAAACAGAAGCAACAGGATGAATATATATAACTATATACAATTTATTGATTTGCTCATGTGACGGAGCTCAACAGTAGCGCCGAACTGGAGAGGCCGGGAATCCAGGGAACTGCTCAGTCCGCAAGGCTGGGTGTCTCAGGAGTCCCAGTCTAGTGCTGAAGGCCCGAATGGATTCCAGGAGATCTGCCAGTCTCAGTACACGCTGGGATCCGAAAGGTTGATCACAGCAGCAAGACAAACTCACCAGATGAGAGAGAGGCAAGCCGCAGGAAGAAGGAAAAAAAGGGGCCAGCTCCCGCTGCCGTGGCCTTAAATACTACCTGCCGGCAGAAGGTAACACCCACATTTGGGGTGGGCCATCTGGGTTGAGGTGGTCCAATCAGAAGACCCTTTTCTCTTATTTGTTCCTTAGTCCAGTCAAGTTGACACCCAGGATTAACCATGACAACACTTAAGTTTATAACAGTCAACATAACAACATTTTAAACTTCACAGGAGGTTACCTTCTCAGATAAGCCTGCTGGAGTCTAGATCTAGAATCTAGTGTGGGGCCCTTGAGCCCCTACTATATGGCCTGTCACAGCCATTGGTCTCTGATTTGTACAAAAAGCATTAGGAAAATCACTTAGAAACCTTATCTGTGCTAAGATTTAAGGCATGCTAGGATTAAAGGTGTGGCCCACCACACCTGGCTGCAGAACTTCCAGGAGTGGCCAGATTGGCAGGACAGCAGTTCCAACCCAGGGAGGTATGTTTGCTTCCTAAGAGGAGGAAGGGGGTGGGGGAACAGATAGGAAACACAATAAAGCCTATTAGCTACCCCAGGAGGGGTAGCTCTCCTACCCTAGAGGCAAGAAACAGGGCTGGCCCAAGCCATTCTGCTGTCAGTTCTCCACCCAAACCAGACCAAGATATCCACATGCTTTTGTACCCAAGTTATACCACTAAAATATTTATATTTCTGATTAGGCATGTCAGAATAAGATTTTACTAAGTACGAGGGCTTAAGGCACTTACACCCTCCAAATGGGTTCTTATCCATAAGCTGAACTGAGGTTCCATAGTTTAAAAAGACTCAAACACATACATTCAAAACATCAGGAGCCTGGGGCAAGAGGGCTGGTCTATCATCTTAAAGTGATCACAATAATTTTTTTTGTCTTTTTTGGGATAGGGTCTCCTTGTAGCTCTAGCTGTCCTGGAGCTCAGCCTGGCCTTGAACTCACAAAGATCTGCTTGCTTCTGCCTCTCAAGTGCTAGGATTAAAGGTGTGTACCACAATGCCCAGCTAGGAGACTAAAAGCATGGAGCAATTACAGTTTTCATGAATTTGATTCACCCAGTTCTCTAAGACCAACTCTTCCTCAACACAAACATATGGCCTGCCTGCAAGATCAGCAAGGAGGGCACAGACCCAAAGAGGTTCCTTTTCCTCCCATGAGGAAAAAGGGAAGGAGGGAAACAGGCTCAAAAACTCTTGCAGACATATAACAGACCCCAAAAGCTGTTCCAGACTGCTCTCCCTCACCCCTTGGAGGCAAGAGCCTATAATGCATCCCCAGAAACCATGTAGCACCCCACTGTTCCAGGTGCCAGACCCCAAAATGGGTCTCTAGCAGAGACCAAAAGGTTGCCACGTGAGCACTCCAGAGAGCTCAGGAAATCCCCAAGCTCTAAAGACCTCCTCCCAAGCCAGACCAGGATTCCTGATCAACTGCTGATGCACATTTTACTAGCTAGTAAGAGGCAGATTATCTCTGGTCATTTGAGATATCAGCTGGGTGGAGGAAACTCACCAAAGCAGACCAGAAGGGCTGACCTTGAGCTCACAAAGAACTGCCTGCCTCAGCCTTCCTAGGACTGGTATTAAAGGTGTGTACCACCACACTGGGTCCAAGAATTCATTCCCAGTCCTGAAGGCTAGTTAATGTTAAATCAAGGATACATCCACCCAGAGAATCAGGCCTGCAGAGGTCTCAAAAAAAATAGGTAATTCCAAAACAAGCAAGTTACCTCACACAATCCCTTTTGAAAGCAGACATAAACCAAATTTTAGGCCTTTAAATGCAGTTTTAAATACCAATTTTTGAAGTTCGCACGTGCGTATCTAGTCTGGCATGCCAAAATGAATGATTCTGTGCAATTTAAAGGATTGAAACTTGAAGTGGCCACTTTGTTTGACAGAACCAACATGAGACAATTATAATTACTGATTTACAAACACACATAAAAACTTAGATGCACACTTAGACACAGGGAAGAACAGTTACCATAAACACAAAACATAGATGAAGAGAGGAAACACCATGCACACAGAGCCGATGCCCTGTCAGTCCTGGTACCAAAAATCCAGACCCCTTGCCTGGATTCCAAATCACTGAGGTGAACCCTATGTTTGCACTTCACCCCTTATTCTAGTTTGTCTTCATTTGCTGTGACAAAACACTCTGACCAAAACCAACTTGGGGAGGAAAGGGTTTATTCAGCTCACATCTCCTGGGTCACAGTTCATCACTCAGGGAGCCCAAGTTAAGAACTCAAGACAGGAACCTGGAGGCAGGAGCTAAGGCACAGGCCATGGAGGAATGCTGCCCACTGACTTGCTCTCCTGGCCCATGCCCAGCCTGCCCTCTTATACGGTACACAACAACCTGCCCAGAGGTGGCAAAACCCATAGTGGTCTAGGCCCTCCCACATTGCCCAACAATCAAGACAATACTCCACAGACATGGCCACAGGCCAGTCCAATGGAGCCAATTCCCCAATTGAGGCTCCCTCAACCCAGGTGTGTCAAGTTGACACTAAAGTTATCCAGCACACCAGTGGAGAGTTAGGGTGTCCCCCATCTCCATGCTCTATACTGTGTCCAGTTTCTCCTAACCAAGTGCCCCAGACCAGAAACTTGAGTTTAAACAAAACCAAAAAAAAAAAAAAAAAAAAAAAAGAATTGAGCCCTTTCTTACCCAAAAGACACAGCCAGTCAAATGAGATGCCTCTAGTCCCTCTGGTGGGAGAGAGCATCCTGGGCCCTCCTCCAAGGGTATATTGGTGGGGGGTAAATGAGTATCCCCAGCAGGGGCACCTGAAGGGAGTTTGGGGGGGTGGGGATGGGGGGAATCTTCCTAGTCCTGGTAAAAGTCAGGGACACAGGGCAGGGCCAACTTCTCCTTGGTGTTTTTGTGGCAGGCTGAGTTATGCTCATGTAGAACATCCTCTGCTGAGGTGCCCTTAGGGATTACAATTATGGCAAGGAGGGCGAATGCAAACGGCCTCCCCCCAAATGAATCCAAGCCCCGGGACTTCATTTTAAGGCCACAGGTCTGGAGGAGAGCCTTTGGAGTCTGTGGCTTCCGAATGTGGGGAGAAATATCCATGAGGGCAGAAAATGGTAAGGGAGGAGAGGGGTTTGTGGGGGGGGGCATGCTCTCACCCTAGCACTGGCCAAAATTCAAAGAACACAAAAGGGGGCCTACTCACTGATCAAGGAAGGGGTGCCTCGCCAGCACTGGGGGATCATAAAACCATGTTGGGCACCAGATGTAGACAATCCCCCAGGCCTGCTGGATTCCAAATTGCTGAGGTGAACCCCATGTTCACACTTTACCAGTGGAGAGTTAGGGTGTCCCCCATCTCCATGCTCAAGGAGCAATACTGTGTCCAGTTTCTCCTAACCAAGTGTCCCAGACAAGAAACTTCAGTTTAAACAAAACCAAGACACAGACCCTGGGAGTCAGGTGAACGCAGACAGAGGGCGAGCTGTCACGGACTCCTTTATTAGGGGCAGGGTTAGGGGTTATGTACTATTCGCATTCTTGTTTTCCTCTTGTCGCCTTATGATTGGCCCAGGTCTGCAACACTGCTTGTATTGTCTTGCCTGCCTAGGGTAGGTTAGGTTGATGAGGGACAAGCTCTGCGCATGTGTAATTCTCAGCATACTGGCTACTGCAGCCTGTGAAGAAACTCTTGGGGATTTTAATTGGGATTGCATTAAATCTATACAAGAGTTTCGGTAAAATGGACATTTTTACTATATTAATTTTCCCAATCCATGAGCATGGGAAGTTTTTCCGTCTTCTGATGTCTTCTTCAATTTCCTTCTTCAGGGGTTTAAAATTTTTTTATAGAGATCTTTGGTGTCTTTGGTTAGATTTGTTCCTAGGTATTTTATTGTTTTTGAGGCTATCATGAGTGGGAAGGTCTCCTTGAATTCCTTCCTCAGTGGCTTGTTGTTGGTGTAAAGAAAGGCTACTGATTTTTCTAGGTTAATTTTCTATCCTGCCACTTTACTGAAGCTCTTAATCATTTCTAGGAGTTCTCTGGTGGAGTTTTTAGCATCCCTTAAGTAAACAATCATATCATCAGCAAAAAGGGATAGCTTGACTTCCTCTTTTCCAATTAGTACTCCTTTAATTTCCTTTTCTTGCTTTATTGCCCTAGCAAGTGTTTCAAGCACTATATTGAAAAGGAGTGGTGACAGGGGCAGCCTTGCCGAGTTCTTACCTTTAAAGGGAATACTTCTGTCATTTCCCTATTTAGGATGATATTGGCTGTGGGTTTCCTGTATATGGCTTTGATTATATTGAAGAATGATCCCTCCAATCCAATTCCCTGTAGGACTTTGAGCATGAAGGGATGCTGAATTTTGTCAAAGGCTTTTTCTGAGTCAATTGAGATTATGGTGTGGTTTTTGTCTTTCAGTCCATTTATATGCTTGACGATATATATTGATTTTCGTATGTTGAACCATCCCTGCATCTCTGGTATAAATGCAACTTGGTCATGATGGATGATCTTCTTGATGTGGGTCTGTATGCGATTTGCAAGTATCTTGTTTAGATTTTTGCATCTCTGTTCATTAATGAGATGGGTCTATAGTTCTCCTTTTTAATTGTATCTTTGCCTGGTTTGGGTAATAGAGTGATGCTGGCTTCATAGAAGGAATTTGGGAGAATTCCCTCTGTTTGTATCCTTCTAAACAATTTGAGTAATAATGGTTGTAGGTCTTTTTGAAATGTTTTATAGAATTCTGCCGTGAAACCATCTGGGCCTGGGCTTTTTTTATTTGGGAGGTTTCTTAATATATCTTCAATTTCTTCATATATTATGGGTCTGTTAAAGCTGTCGATCTCTTCTTGGTTGAGCTTTGGTGATTCCCAGGATCTTTTCATTGACTGTTGTGATATTTCCCCTTTCATCATGGATTGTATTGATTTGGAGTTGTTCCTTCTGTCTTTTGGTTAACTGGGATAGACGTCTGTCTATCTTGTTTATTCTCTCAAAGAACCAACTTTTGGATTCATTGATATTTTTGTATTGTTTTCTTTGTTTCTATTTCATTGATTTCTGCTCTGATTTTTTGTTATTTCTTCCTGTATGTTGTGTTTAAGGTTCATCTGTTGTTGTCTCTCAAGTGTTTTTAGCTGCAGTGTTAGATCGTTCACTTGTGCTGTTTCTGTTTTTCTAATGTAGGCACCCAGGGCTATAAACTTACCTCTTAGGACTGCTTTTAAAGTATCCCATAGGTTTTGTTGTGTTGTATTATCATCATCATTTAGTTCCAGAAATGCTTTAATTTATCTCTTCCTTGACCCATTCATTATTCAGGAGTGTGTTGTTTAGTCTCCATGTATTCTTGTAGATAGTAGGGCTTACCCTGGTGTTGATAATGAGCTTTATTGCATTGTGGTCTGATAGAATGCATGAAATTATTTCAATCTTTTTGTATTTGTGGAGGTTTCTTCTGTGTCCCAGTATGTGGTCAATTTTGGAGAATGGTCTGTGGGGTGCTGAGTAGAAAGTGTATTCTCTGGTATTAGGGTGGAATATTTGGTATATGTCCGTGAGGTCCATTTGGTGTATCGTATCATTCAGTTCAGATGTCTCTCTGTTTATTCTTTGTCCTGTTGACCTGTCCAAGGGGCTCAGTGGGGTATTGAAGTTCCCTACTATGAGTGTACCGGGGTTAATCTGTGCCTTGTGGTTCTAGAGAATTGACTTTATAAAGTTTGATAGACCAGAGTTTGGTGCATATATATTCATGATGGTGAACTCTTCATGGTGAATTGTTCCTTTGATAGAAATGTAATGGCCTTCTTTGTCTCTTCTGATTTCTTTTACTTGGAAGTCTATTTTGTCTGATATTAAAATAGCAACACCTGCTTTCTTTTTGGTACCATTTGCTTGGAATATTTTTTTTCCATCCTTTCACTTTAAGGTGGTGCCTATCCTTGAAGGTAAGACGTGTTTCTTGTAGGCAGCATATAGATGGGTTCTGTTTCCTAATCCAATCTCCCAGTTTATGTCTTTTGATTGGGGAGTTTATTCCATTAATATTCAAGGTTGTAACTGGTAGATGTGTGTTGCTTCCTTTCATGTTATTATCCATTTGCATTTTTGGTCTAGGTTTCTACTTCTGCAGTTATGCTTTTATTAATTTCTCTTTCTAGGTGCCTGGGGATAGTTGCTCCTTTCTTCTGTCCTTTGAATTGCTTCAAGTATTCTCTGAAGGGCTGGTTTTCCAGACATGTATTCTTTCATCTTGTTTATGTCATGGAAAAATCTTCTCTCTCCTTCAACTATAATTGACATTTTTGCTGGGTATAGTAACCTGGGTTGGCATCTATTGTCCTTTAACACTGGGAATGCTTTGCTCCAGGTTCTTCTTGCTTTCATAGTTTTCGTTGAGAAGTCAGTTGTAATTCTGATAGGTTTCCCCTTATAAGTAACTTGTTTTTCTCTTGTGGCTTTAAGGATTTTGTCTTTGTTTTGGGTGTCTAGCATTTTAGCTATTATGTGGCGTGGAGAATTTCTTTTCTGATCTTGTCTGTTTGGAGTTCTATGTGCTTCTTGTATTTGTATTTGTTTGTCTTTTTTAAGTTTGGGGAAGTTTTCATCTATTATTCTGTTGAAGATCTGATCAATACCATTCTCTTGGGATTCTTCTCCTTCCTCTATTCCTATGATGTGGAGGTTTGATCTTTCCATAGTGTCCCACAGTCCCTGGTTGTTCTACTTTTGTGTATTTTTAAATTTTTCATAATCTTTACTTGAGGTTTTTAGTTGTTCTGTGTTATCTTCCAGGTCTGATATTCTTTGTTCTTCTTTCTCCATTCTACTTCTGAGACTTTGTCCATTCCTTTTCTCTTGATTGGATGAGCATTTGATTTCCTTTTTCATTTCATCTTAGTATTTCCACTTCCTTTTGGGGCTTCTCAATCTCTTCCTGTAGCTCTTTGCTTCGCTGGTTGGTTTCCTTATCTTTTTTAAATTTTATTTATTTCTGTATGTGTATGAATGTACTGTCTGCATGCAGGCCTTATCTTTCTCAACATGGGATCTTTTCAGTGTTTCCACTTCCTTCCAGAGTTTGTCATTCTCTCTCTCTAGGTCCTTCTTGAATTTTTCATTCTCTCTCCTTAGTTCTCTGACTTGTTCTTTATAGTCTTTGATTTCTTTGAGTATGTCCACAATTGTTCTTCTAGTATCTGTGTCCTGGGCCATCCCCAGGGCGATCCCACTGTAGGAATCTCCTACAGGTAGAGCTTGGAATTATCCTGCACCATTCCCATGTTGTCCCTTCTTCATGTCCCTGGCATGTGGGTTTCTCTTTGCCTGTATTCCAATGCGAATCACAAATGCCTCTTGACTGTGTTGAAGGCTTGCTTTGCTTGCCTCCTTCAGATGCCTTCATTGTTTCTTTGATTGATTTGTTTTTCTCCTTGCTTTTGGAGTGTTGACTTGTCTAAGTTTTAGGCTTTCTATTGGAAGTCTTACTCTCTTCTCTTTCTGTTCTGAAGGTTCTCCAAAGAATCCACTTGGACATTCCCTTGGCAATTCCAGCTGGTGGGGGTGGGGGGTGTTGTGGGGTGGGGGGTGAGGGTGGGTGGGGGGATGAGGGTGGGGGGGTGTTACGCGTGTTACCCCGTGCCCTGGTACTCTGTGCTTCAGGTGGTCCTGGGAAATCCCTGATCTAAGCTCTGTGTAGTCCATAATGTTTATTTTAAACATATCACTAAAAATCTTATAAAGTGGTTGTATAACAATCATTTTCTTTCAGTCCTTGGAGGTGGTTTTCCCAGGCCTGGCACAAAGCCCTGTTTTAAAGATGTTTTACCTAGTTGTTAAATGCTTTTAATACACATTTAACCATACTTTAAATCATATCTAAAATAAAATAAGATTATTTCTTAAGACCAATTTATTTCTTACAACACTTCAAGAATTTGTTGGAGTTTTTGTCTTAGGCATTGAAAGAGCGTAATCATTAGGTGGTAGCATACACCCATAAAGTAGTTAATTTTTCCATCAGATTGGCCTGCGGATGTGTCTGTGAAGCGTTTTCTTTTTCCTAATTGACGTTGGAGAGGCCAGCCTGCTGTGGGCAGTGTCATCGCTGGGCAGTGCTAGGATGTGTGGAAAAGGTAACTGAGCAAGCCAGAAAAGCAAAGCAGTAAGCAGCATTCCTCTGTGGTTACTGCTTCACTTCCTCCCCAGGTTCTTGCCTTTAGTCCCTGTCATCAAGAGAAATATAGAACTGAGAAACAGATTGCTCAGGTATGAAACAAGTCAGGCTTGGCATATTTTGTGTTAGGAAGCAAGGGCCAGCCAGCTTTCATCTGACAGGATGCTTTTTCAATCTGTAAGACTCAAGCGATGCGATGCACTTCCTCATGTTTTACATGAGTGTTTTACTCAATTGCTATCATTTCTTGGTGAAGGGAAGCCCATTCCTGTCTGTGCTTCCCAGCTGCACTTCTATATTTTATTTCCTTCCTTTCCTCTTTCCTTCCCTCCCCCTCTTCCTCCTCCTCTTCCCCTCCTCCTCTTCCTCCTCCTCTTCCCCTCCTCCTCCTTCTTTTTGAGTCTGGAGTCAAGGTTGGCCTTGAACTCATGATGCACCTGTCTCCACCTCCCAAGCACTGGGATGGCAGACACACACCACCACCTCTGCCTCCACCTCTTCCCTCACAGAAAGCAGGGAGCTTCAAGTCCTGACCTTCCACTTACAGTCTCAGTGAAGCAAGGCAGAGCATGCATCTTTCTGAGTCTCTTTCTCTGTAGAGTGGGGATAGAGATTTCTGTTCAGTCTACTTCCCTGGGCTTGCAGTGATGACTAAGTGAATTAACATGCAAGGTTGCTTTATTGCAGCTGTGTAACTACACACAGTAGATGGCTTGCACATGTTTACTTGCGGGGGGGTCGCAGGAGGAGGCAGAGAGTGTAGACCACCTTTTCCAGCTTCCCCTCCACCGAAAAGCTTCACCCTGCCGGCCCGCGGCGAAGTGGGACTGGAGAGAGTAGGGGCGCTGCCGAACCGAAAGTAACCGCGGCAGGGAGTCGAGTCAAGCAGGATCTCAACTTTATTGGGGATGTACACACATTTTATAGGTTGGGGGGGGGTTCGTGTGAGGGGATGTCTACAGCATATGATTGGTGGGTAAATATAAGGTCGAGATGGAGAGGTTTATTAGGACCTATAGATAACTACCTACCATGCACACCTTATTAGCATACAATATCGCGGAGGCATTTTTGAGATTCCACCTTCTACTCGAAGGGTGGGGGGACAGTCTCTGAAACTCGAGGCCAGGCCTGCGTCTTTTCAGTAGGCCCGTTTCTGGCCGCTTATACCAACATTTACTGCTTTAATTTCACTGTGTTCCTCTTAAACTGTACATTCCCAGCATGCTGTATCTCTCTGCAGGACATGAGGGTTTGAGTCTGGGAGGGTCAATTCTGAGACTGGGAATACAAATGAGGTCAAAGTCATGGTTAGGGTTGGCCCAGGCTTTTGTGTACTTTCCCAGGAACGGGACTTCAGTCATTGAAGAATCTAGTAGGATCTGGTAGGATCTAGGCTAGACAAGGCCTTCCCTTCAAGTCTCAGGGGATGGGGAGCCTGTAGGCATTCAGGGTAGGTGTCCTCTCAAGTGACCTGGGAGCACCTCCCACAATAGAAGGCCCTTTCTCTTCATGGGGCACCTGACCTACCACAAAGCTGATTCTTAAGGTGCAGCTAAATGGGCTTCTCTGTTCCAGTTTGGGCTCTCGGGCTCCCTCTGGAGTGGCCCAGGAGAGACAGACAGGTCCCAGCACATGGCAGCCCCTCAACTCTGTAGTGGGATGTTCACACTGGTGCAGAAGACATGAAATGGTGCCTGGTGTTTGCCTGGTGCACTATTTTTCGTACAACTGTGACAAAGTATTTGACCAATGCAGCTGAAGGGAAGAAGGATTTGTGTTGGCTCATGGTTAGGAGATGCAGCCCATCATGGTGGGGAAGGCCTGGTGGCAGGGTCTCCATGGTGATGGAAGTGCATGCTGGGACTCCTCACCTCTCCTCGGAACAGGAAGCAGAGAACAGACAGGAAGCAGGGCCAGGATATAGACCTTAAGGTCTGCCCTTCAGAGCCCAACTTCCTTCAGCGAGGCCCCGCCTTTCAGAAGTTTCACTAGCTCTTGCAGCAGTCCCATCAGCTAGGGACCAAGGGTTCAAACACCAGAGCAGCAGGAAACGTTTTCCATCCCAAACACGGCACGTTGGCAGCATTGAGCTGCTGCTGCAAGTGAACACAATTCCTTTTAAAATATTTTATTTGTGGGGCTGGAGAGATGGCCTAGCAGTTAAGAACACCGACTGCTCTTGCAGAGGACCTGGGTTCTATCCCCAGCACCCACATGGCGGCTGAGAACCGTCTTTGACTCCAGTCTCCGGGGAATCCAACACCCTCTTCTGACCTCCGCAACATTGCATGACATGGGTGCACAGACATGCAGATAGTACATTCATACACATAAAAAAATAAATAAAAATTAAAAATTTTTTTGTTATTTTAATTTTATGTGAGTATATTGCCTGCACATAGGTAGGTGTACCTGTGTTGTGCAATGCCTGCAGAGGTCAGAAGAGGGCGTCAGATCCCCTGGAACTGGAGCTATGGATGGTCGTTAACTGCCATATGAGTGCTGGGAACTGAACCTAGGTCCTCTGCAAGAGCAGCCAGTGCTCTTAACCACTGAGATATCTCTCCAGCCCCAAGTGAAGATAATTCTAAAAAGACTAAGTGGAGGTACAAGCATAGCCATTCTCTACACCAGAAGGACTCCATTTTTCGTCCACTTCTGATCTAGAACAATTGCACTTTGTTACAAAAGAGAACAGAACAGTCAGTGTAAAACCAAGATGCAGCTCACTTGTTGTCTTGTTAGGCTGGGCACTCAGATGGACCCAAAGGAATTAGAGAGTTAGCCTGCTCAGCAGCACTGGTAATAATATATGATACACAAATGAACTTGATCAATAATGAACACAAAACATGTCAGCACTTAGTCACGGGGCTCAGTTTCAGGAGAGCAGTTGCCCAGAACTTGGTATGCCCAGAGTGCAGTAAAATTAGGACAGGACTGTAAAGACAGGAAGCAGAGACCCTGTCCATGCAGTGAATTAGAGATGAGCTGGAAATCCACACCAGAATGTTTGTGCTATTCCATTATTTTGTCCTTAGCTAATCAAAGCCTGCCTTGGTGGCACAGGTCCATAATCCCAGCTACTTGGGAGCCGAGCAAGAGGATGACTGCAGGTTCAAGGACTGCCTGGGCTGCAGCACTGATGGAGCAGACACAGGGGACACTGCCATGCTTTGCCTTTAGCTTTCCGGGCTGTGCCTGTGCCAGTGCACCGTGGGGTCCATCTCTCCCACCTGTCAACAGCATGGTGGGCAGAGTCCACTGGGTGGTTGTGTGTTGGGGGTAAAATCCAGCCCAGCCTTGTTATCTTGAAAGCTCTGTTTTATATGATCTAAAACTTTTCTCCTTTGATAGTCATTTTGAGAAAATAGAGGAACATATTGAACAGATACCCTGGAGATGCAATCCACAACATTCAGACTCTGTGGAAAATGATTGATGATGGCAGTTCCAAAAGAAAAAAGAAATATCTCTATTAGTAGAGTGCACCTCACAAGCAAGAGGATCTCAATTCCATTCCCTGAACCCAATAAAAATGGCAGACATGGTGTCATGCACTTGTAATCCCAACCTGGGAAGACGGAACAGCTGAATCCTGGGTTCTTCAGTCAGCCGAGCCTACTTGGCAAAATCCAGGCCAGTGAGAGATCTGTGATCTAGTTTCATTTCTGCTGTGGTAAAACACAAGGCAATGTAGGGGAGAAAAGGTTATTTGTTTATTACAATTCAGGTTAGAGTCCATCGTGAAGAGAAGTCAAGACAGGAACTCAGGCAGCGAGTCACCTTACATCCACAGTCTAGAACAGAGAAAAACAAATGCAAGCCGGCTGCTGGTGCTTGTTAGTTTTCTTTGTTCTTATATCATTCAGGGCCCAGCCTAGGGAATGCTGCCCCCTAGATATGCCCACAGGGCTTCCTGATACAGACAGTTCCTCAACAGAGGCTCTACTCTCAGTGACTCTATGTTGTTCTAAGTCGACATTTAGAATTATCACACTTTGTCTCCCCCCACACACCCAAAAGGTAGAAGGCACCTGAGGAACAACCCCAACGTTGTCTTCTGGCCTCCATATACATGTGAATCCCCACCTGAGCACCCCACACACATGAACACACATGCATATAAACAGTATTTTTTTAAAGATGAAAGAACAGCAGAAGGAGGTCTAATTCTAAAGGACAGGAAGATGCCCACACCCAGGCTAAAGCTAGAGAGGCGTGGAATGTAAGGGTGACAGCGACACCGAGCAGAAGGCAAAGGAACGGGATCTCCTGCAGAGCCTCCGGGGCTGCAGACCCGCTTCTCCCTGGCTCTGTTGTACAAAGCCCCCTAGTGTGGTCATTTTCTGGGAGGGAATCTCTCGTCCAGCCCAGTGCCTCAGCTTCCCCTTGCCTTTCCACAGCCTGCTCTTCCACCCTGTCCAGAAGCTCCCTGACATCACTGAAGCCCAACTTTATGGTCATTTTTTTCCTCTTCACTGCCCAGAGTTGAGTGTGAATCCTTCTCATCTCCTTGTTTTGTGTCTTCCTCTCTTGTGAATTCTTCCCAGGCTGCCTCTTATTTTTAGCTTCTTATAGAGAGGATTATACTTTCTTAGTGAAAGGGCCAAACCTCATCCTTAATCTTCATGTACTCTATCATATTCCTGAAATTGTAAATAATCAGCCCTTCTCTCTTACAGATTGAGGCACGCTCACTGTTGAAACACAGCTAAGTAGAGAAACAAGAACAGACTCACTCCCCCACACTCTGTAAGTTCAACTCTGTGGCCCTCCTACCCCAACGGCATCTGCTTCTCCAATTCCAGACTCCGTGGCGCTTTGTCTCTGACCCCAGATCAAACAAGCCATCCCCTGCCCCTCCCAGTCTCCCATCTCTTCAAAATGCTGTGGTTATACTTTTTAAAATATATCCTCATTTTCAAGGATACATCTTGAAATATTTACGAGCAAAATGATGTAGTGTCTGGGATTTGCTTCAGAATGATAGAAGGGGAAATGGATGAGGAGCTCAAGTGGGCTTGGCAGGAACTCGTGATGGTGCAATAGCTGGATTTCTCCCAAGAGCACAGAAGCAGACGCTGCCAGACCTTCAGTGTGTAGGTCTGCTGCCCCTTGTTCTGACCAAAGGGAACCCCAGGCCAGTATCCCCTCCATGTGGAGAACAGGCGTTGTTCTAAGAAGTTTTTTTCATTGGTGACATTCTTTTGAAGAGCCATGCTCTTCTAATGAGCCTTCGACTTCCACCACTGGGTACCACCCTGTCTTTACCTCCCACCTGTCCTTACCTCCCACCTGTCCTCACCACCCACCTGTCCCCACCACCCACCTGTCCCCACCACCCACCTGTCCCCACCACCCACCTGTCCCCACCTCCCAGCCTATGCTTCACAGAGGACCAGAATCAATGTCCTAAACTCATCCCTAAGTGCATCTGTAGACCAGAAGGATAAAATGGGAACTCCTTGCCATGACCAGGGGCCTGTGAGGCTCTGATCCTCCATGCCTGTGCACCCTCATCTCTGCACCAGCCTCCCTGTTGCTTACTTGAGCTCTGCCTCTTTCTGGCACCTCCATGTATCCGTCTGCTTCCCCCAAGCCTGCACGGTTTCCTCTGCTACTTCCCACCCTACATTCATGATGGTTAATCTTCACCATGAACCGACTAAATGAACCACCGTAGACATACCTCCGGATGTGTCTGATGGTGTTTACAGAGAGGTGTAAGGAGGAGAGACCTGAGCGTGGTGGCACTACCCTCTTTGCTGTTGTTCCAGATCAAATAAAAAGGAGACAGTGAGCTGAGCACAACATTCATCTCTCTCTGCTTCCTGACTGTGGACACAGCATGACCAGCTACCTCAAACTTTACCACCATATCTTCTCTGCCATGATCAACTGTACCCTCAAGTTGTGAGCTAAAGTAAGCCCTTCCTCCCTTAAGTTGGTGTGCTGGATAGCTTTAGTGACAACTTGACACACCTGGGTTGAGGGAGCCTCAATTGGGGAATTGGTTCCATTGGACTGGCCTGTGGCCACATCTGTGGAGTATTGTCTTGATTGTTGAGCAATGTGGGAGGGCCCAGCCCACTATGGGTAGTGCCACCCTGGGCAGGTTGTTGTGTATGGTATAAGAGGGCAGGCTGGGCATGGGCCAGTGGGAGAAAGCCAGTGAACAGCATTCCTCCATGGCCTGTGCTTCAGCTCCAGCCTCCAGATTCCTGCCCTGAGTTCCTGCCTTGGGCTCCCTAAGTGATGAACTGTGACCCGGGAGATGTAAGCTGAATTAACCCTTTCCTCCCCAAGTTAGTGTCAGTCAGAGTGTTTTGTCACAGCAATGGAAGACAGACGAGAACAGAAATTGGTACCAGGAGTGGGGTATTGTTGTGACAGACCTGACCTTGGTGTTTTGGGGAAGGACTGTGGAGGCATTTGGAACTTTGGGCTGGGAAGATCATTGAATGCCTAAAGACTGTTGCTGTGGAGCTTGGAGCAGTTTTGCTGAAGGAGTTGTAGAAGATGGAGGCCTGGCTTATGAAGTTTCTAGTTTCAAAGGGAAGCAGAGATCATCAGGACTGTTTAATCTATGGGCTCTGGTCAGCTAGGGCTGAGGAATCAGCTGTAAGTAACAAGAGACCAGAACCTGAAGTGAACCCTTTGCTTTACTGAGACAGTTGATGCTGGTTAGCTGGGGCTGAAAAATCAGCTGTCAGTAAGAAGAGACCAGCATCACTGTTGTGAAATCTTCTGGGAAGAATTTCTTCAGGGTCAGCACACAGAAGCTGCATTCCAGAAGGGGCCTAAGCCTCCATCTCAAGCCAGAAGCAGTACTTGGTAGTGTGTAAGAGTCTCCTATATGGTTCTGGTGTTGAAATTTGAGGGGGTCACAGAGAGCAGCCGAGGCTTGGCACTGTGAAAGGTCAGGAAAGACCATTGGTGGAAGTGCACCTCGGTTGCAGTGGAGACCCCAGGATTGCAGGGGTCATGGAGAGAAGCTGAGGCTTTGCTCCAGGAGAGGTCAGAAGAGACCATTGGTGAAGGTGTTGCCTCAGTTTCAGTTGCGACCCCAGCTTTTTGGAGATGCCGGGACCTTGGAACGACCACCAAGAGCAGTGGCAGGTGTGGAATGGAGTCGGCCTGGGCCTGTGAGATGAGCTGTGTGTGCTGTGGACAGCAGAGCAGAGAAGGGGAGCTGCCGAAACCCTTTGGAGCCCAGAAGATCATGAGTGAGTCCCAGGTGTCCAGCCTTGAGTTACTTGCTGGACTTAGGTTTTGTTTGAGTGTGTCTGATTCTTCCCTTTGAAATAAGACAGTACTTGTTTTGGATTTTACAGCAGCCCACAGTTAAGAGACTTTTAACAGACTGTGAACTTTTAAGTATTTGGACATTTTAAGGACTGTGGGGCTTTTAAGGTTGTACTGTCTTAGGTTGTGATTAATGTTAACATCATACTTTGGGCATAAGAACTGGAAAGGTGGTGGTTTAATAGTCATGTGTTTTGTGTGTCAAGTTGACAGGTGTCAATTGTGCTGGATAGCTTTAGTGACAACTTGACACACCTGGGTTGAGGGAGCCTCAATTGGGGAATTGGCTCCATTGGACTGGCCTGTGGCCACATCTGTGGAGTATTGTCTTGATTGTTGAGCAATGTGGGAGGGCCCAGCCCACTATGGGTGGTGCCACCCTGGGCAGGTTGTTGTGTATTGTATAAGAGGTCAGGCTGGGCATGGGCCAGTGGGAGAAAGCCAGTGAACAGCATTCCTCCATGGCCTGTGCTTCAGCTCCTGCCTCCAGGTTCCTGCCCTGAGTTCCTGCCTTGGGCTCCCTAAGTGATGAACTGTGACCCGGGAGATGTAAGCTGAATAAACCCTTTCCTCCCCAAGTTAGTGTGGTTCAGAGTGTTTTGTCACACAATGGAATACAGACCAGAACAGTTGGTTGTCAGACATTTTATGACAGCAACAAGAAAAGTAACTAATTGAAAAAATGCTGGGGGGCTGGAGAGATGGCCTAGAGGTTAAGAGCACCAACTGCTCTTGCAGAGGACCCGGGTTTGATCCCCAGCACCCACATGGTGGCTAAGAACCAGCTGTAACTCCAATTCCAGGAGAACTCCAGTTCCAGGGGAATCCGAGACCCTCTTCTGACCTCCTCAACATTGCACAACATGGGTGCACAAACCTACATGCAGACAGTACATTCATACACACACAAAAATAAATTAAAAAATGGTAAGAAGGCAGGGTGTGGTGGTGCACACCTTTAATCCTAGCACTTGGGAGGCAGAGGCAGGTGGATCTCTGTGAGTTCAAGGCCCTCCTGGTCTACAGAGTGAGTTCCAGGACAGCCAGAGCTACAGGGAGACCCTGTCTCAAAAAGACAAAAAATATATGGTAGGAAGAAGTGAGATCATTGCTGTGATTAACCTGTGGTTCAAATGTCTTTGGAACTGATTTATAGGAGGAATGGAGAAGAGTTAGACTAGAGAAGCCCTAGGTGACTGTAAGCAGTGTTTAATGGGCCACTCCAGTGAGATGGTGGAAGGTTAGGGAACCTAGAGAAATGTGGACAATGGAGGCCCAGCTCGTTGATTTTCAGAGGGAACAAGGATTCCATAGGGACCTGGACTAGGAGCCATTCATGTTATGTTCTGGCAATGAATCTGGCTTCATTCTGCCCATGCTCTGAGAAATAAAATGAGACTGAATTCAAAGGTAATTGGCTGTTTGGTGGAGGAAATTTCAAGACAGGAGAGCATTCAGTCTGTGGTGTGACTCGTGCTCATGGTATTCACAGTGAATGAACAACCCATCCCATTTTCTTCCATTATTTAGAGTCCCTTAAGGTTTGATCTGAGAAGCCACATTATGAAATGAAAGCAGTGACTTGGAATCACAAGAGGCCTTGGAGGGGAAGCTCTGTGGGTAGATCATTAAAAGGAACATGAAAAAATGAGATAGGCATGAGACAAACTATGTAGACGTTGGGCAGGTCATGTAGGCATGGGCAGGTGGTGTAGGAACAGGGTAGGCATGAGGCAGCCAATGTAGATCCTGGGAAGGTAGTATAGACAGGAGGCAGATAGTATATCCAGTCTTTGGGTTTATCAATAAACAACTTTGTTGCCTCGCCAAGATATTTGGAGACATCTTTCTACAGATATGTCCAAAGAGAGGTTTTAAAAAATACTCTTTAAAAATTATCTGTGTATGTCTGTGTGTATGTGCACATGTATACAGGTGACCATGGAGGTGTTGGATATGTGCGTTACAGGTAGTTGTGAGCTGCCCAGTGTGGGTGCTGAGTGGTGCCAGTCCTCTGCAAGAACATCAAGTGTTCTTAATTGCTGAGCCATCTCTCCAGCCCTAAAAACACTCTGAAAATCTGCAGTTGGGATGGAAACTGGTGTTCTTTGGGGCTGAGGAGCTGGAGATACACACACGCACACACACACACACACACGCACACACACACACACACACATGCACACACACACACACACACGCACACACACACACACACACACACACACACACACATATATAACCTTCAGTCCTTGTTTCCTTTAATACCCAAGGGCAACCATTTTGGGATAATTCACCATAAGTAATTTGCAGCCAAAAAGAGACTTCCTGGATTCTTTTACGAGAATAGACAGTTCGTGCTCTGTCTACCTCCCTCTCTCTGTATGTCACTACTCTACAGCCAGCCAACTTACCAAATCTCCATAGAGAAAGTGTGATACTAAAGATACAGGACATTTCGTGAGTCCCCAGGGAGCAAATGGCTCCAGTCAGATGCAAAAGATGAAACTCAGGGAAACAAAGTCATTGGAAGCGTGCAGAACATCAGACCAAGGATCCAGCTTCCTCTGCCCCTGCAGTCTGTCTTCTGAGGTCAAAACCGTGTCTACTGGAGTGGCTGGCTTCCCAGGAGTCAGGATCCTCGGGGAATGTGGTGGTTCCCCAGGAAGGCCACTAGAGGGGGCCACTACCAGCACCTGGGGTTCTGGGAGTTGCTCACTTTCTTGGTCAGGGTGTCAGGACTTCTCAACGACACTGACCACAACCATGCATGGTTGTGCAGGTCATGCACTACCCATTCGCAGGGGGTGACACGCATGTAGCTTCTCCCTGGATGTGCACGTGGGAAGTTTTCCAGCAAATGCCAATCAAGTGTCTTGAGGGAAGAGTGCTTTTTTTCTAACTTACAGAAGATGCCATCTGAGCTATCGGAGCCATGACAGACCATTCCAGAAGGCCAGTACTTAGAGCCTTCAACACACTTGTACAGGCTAATTCCAAAGCCTCCTGAGAACCCCTGACTCCCAGCCAGGTAGGGACAGAGATCAAAGGGGACAAGAAAGAAGAATTCATTTTGAAAAAGGAAAAAAAATTGGCAAAAGGAAACGCGACCACCCAGCCTGTATTGACCAGGAAGGGCCTGGTTCTGTCTTCGTCCAGCAGCCCCCTCATTTGTGACTGCAGGAGGACGCATCGTTTGAAATGAAATTACACACACAGAGTATGTTATTGGTATGGTGCTGGGCAGGCAGAGTCCGGGTCCCAGAAAGCTTAGCCTTTATATTGCAATTGGTTATGAGGTCAAAGGTTAGAGGTTGTGTCCAGAGGGCTCGGCTGGAGACCCGGATGACCATTGGAGCAGGGAAGCTTTGCAGTCCAGGTAAAGGAAGCCACGCCCCAGGGGAAGCGTTGGAAGTCACTCCTACCTTTCTGCCAGGAATGGTGCTGGTGGAAACAATCTTTTCATGGTCGCCAAGCATTCCCGTGGATTCCTTTCACGAATGCAAGTCTCTAACTACTCTTTGCCCAGGCCATAGACTCTGGATCCAGACTCCAGCAGGCTTATCTGGGAATGTGACCATCTTTGTCTTTAATGACCCAGTAGGGTGCCTGTCAGTAGCCGTGAGAAGCAGGCTGCTCCAAGAGTAGAACCTTGGTTAAAGCGTGTGTGTACGAGAATCTACCCAGATGGTTTTAAAAAAGTAAAGACCATTACTGTAGAATTTCTGAGTCAGAAACAAATAACTGACCCAATTTAATCCTAAATTAAAAATAGGAAATTTACCTTACTGCTAGATGACCTCAGTACTGTATAAATTGTGAAGATTATAGTGTTATGTTGAGGGTTATAAACTTGTCATATTTTACTCTGATTTAAGTTTTCATCCCTAATTTAGAGTTTTCATAAAGGTGTTAAAGTTTTGGCTTTAAAACTAGTTAAATGTACTTGTTTTATGGAACTTTTTAAATGAATAGGCTTGCATCTAATGCTAATGATTTACTTGATATCAAGTTGATTCACAAGTGAACTGTCATGTGAGCTAAAACTGTTAAACATTCCCTTTTATTATTCTTAAAAGATTCACTGGTTTCTTTTCATAAGCAAAAAGTACCTCTTCTTGGGGCTGGAGAGATAGCCTAGCGTTTAAGAGTGCCGACTGCTCTTACAGAGGACCCGGGTTCAATCCCCAGCACCCACATGGCGGCTGAGAACTGTCTGTAACTCCAATTCCAGGAGAACTCCAGTTCCAGGGGAATCCGAGACCCTCTTCTGACCTCCACGGCATTGCATGACACGGGTGCACAAACCTACATGCAGACAGTACATTTATACACGTACAGAAATAAATAAAATAAAATAAATATTTTTTTAAAAATGCACTTTGCAGAAGTTTCACTCCTTTTCCATTGAGTTTGAGTTAGGAGCTGTCACCTTGTAGCAGATCAGTATTAACATCTAGCTGGTTCACCAGGAGAACAGAGGCTGACCATGGGCTCTCCATGTGGATGCTGGTCACACTGACTGATGGAGAAGGTATTTTTTTGTGGCCTTCAGGTGACAACTTCAGAGACATATAAAGATTGAATTGAATTTTAAGCTAATGTGAAATCTTGGCAGAGAACGTTTTAATAAATAAGTGCCTTAGAAGTATTTAAAGATATTCATCCATATTTCAAAATGTAAAATGTAACATGACAGATTTTATGTGTCTGACATTGTGTCTGGGAAGGAAGGGCAGACTTTAGGCCCTTTGCAATCTGCTGCTGGAGGCCTGACAGGGCTACTTGAATCCTCATAGACATAGTCTTTGGCCCAGAAGGAAAGTTTAAAAAGTTGCTATGTGAAGCTGTTTGTCATTGACCATTTGCATCCCTGCCATAAAGCAAGCAGCATCGTTGCCTGGGTGGATATAGAGGGTGTTTAGTCCTGAGATGTTTGACACTAAGAGTTCAATTTTTATTGAGCATTTCTGTGATTTTTCAAACTACCCCATTTATACTAGTGTATTTGAGATAACTGTCCCATCTCGTTACACAGGAAATAAATGTTAATTACTTAATAAATATGCACAATTAAGGGTTAATCTGTTTATGAATGTTATGTCTTGTGGTATTAAAAAGGATATAAAAAGTAAAAATGTTAAAAAGGTATTTTTTGTAAGGATTTATGTAAAGATGATAAAAAGTCTATGCGAGTGATAAAAGTCTGAGGAGGTTTGTTGTGACAGGTAAAAAGGACACTATGTAAATAAGCTTAAATTTGTAAGGTTCAGTCAACTAGTTTAAAAATCAAAATGTAAATATAGTCAAGGTTTGTTTAAGAGTGTTCAGTTTTTGTCCAAGCTTTATATGCATATCACATGGCTTCCCCTGCAATCTCTTCCCTTCAATGAAACAGCCTAAGTACCTTAGATATTGTCAGTTCTTTATTATATATAAATAATTCTGTTTTCCATCACTTGTTAAAGTATTTTAATAAGTTCATAGTTTTAGAACCAAAGGTGCAAGACTTCATCTCAGCCTTGGCAGTGTTTTAAATAATATTTCTAAAGGTGTTTCTTTTCCAATGCATGTGATTGCACAACCACTAGGATAAAATCTTTTGAAGGAATGTGTGGATAAATGTGTGCATGTGTATGATATTGTTAAACAGCATATTAAGATCTGTCTTTGTATGATTGCAATGCATGTGCCTCTGCTCGGTACAACCTTTATAAAGTGTCATCACCAAATTTATTTATTAGAAACTTATTTATGAGTGTATGCATGAAGTACTGTTCATTTTTAAGAATTCTATAATGTGCCGGGCGTGGTGGCACTCGCCTTTAATCCTAGCACTTGGGAGGCAGAGGCAGGCGGATCTTTGTGAGTTCAAGGCCAGCCTGGTCTACAGAGTGAGTTCCAGGACAGCTGGGGCTACAGGGAGACCCTGTCTCAAAAAGACCAAAAAAAAAAAAAAAAAAAAGAATTCTATAATGTAAGTATGGCATATACAAGAAATTGTGTTCCACCTATGGGGTGCTATAGACCTTGTTACAGCCTTAAGTGAAATGGACATATATAGAGTTACACATACATACTAAAATTGTTTTCTATATCTGTTATACTTTGCACATGTTACCTTTAATATTTTTAAGAGAAATTAGGTTTTACTTCCGGTGACCACATGGACAGTCTGAATGTAACCAATTTGGGTGAGCCCTAAGTATTATCTGCCTGCTGCTGGTATGTGACAATGCCCCCCCTTCCTTTTCCTTTTCAAAGCTATAATTCAAAATCTGAGGACAAGTGACATGGCCTTCATTTGAGAAGGTACTGGTTTTAACCTCTTTATTATCTTGAGTTTGTTTCATGGGCTATGTTAGAGTCTTTTCCCTTGCATGGTTTAAATCATTGTACTTTGAGTACCTAAATGACCTTCACAGACCTTAAAGAACAAATTGTAGGACTTACTGCATAGGTTTAATGTCAACTTGGTACACCTGAGCTGAGAAACCTTAATAATTGCCTTCATTGGACTGGCCTGTGCCCATTGTGGGCGATGGCATTCCAGACCAGATATTTCTTTTTTTTTTTATGTGTATGAATGTACTGTCTGCATGTGGGTTTGTGCACCCATTTCATGCAATGCCATGGAGGTCAGAAGAGGGTGTTGGATTCCCCTGGACCTGGAGTTCTCCTGGAATTGGAGTTATAGATGGGTCTCAGCTGCAATGTGGGTGCTGGGGATCAAACCCGGGTCCTCTGCCAGAGCAGTTGGCACTCTTAACCGCTAGGCCATCTCTCCAGCCCCAATATTTCTATATTGTATACAACAGGCTGAACATAAGCCAGCAACACAAACCAGTAAATAGCATCCTTTCCTAGCCTGTGCTGCAGCCACTACCACCAGGCTCCTACCATGAGCTTTTTACTATTAGTTAGAATATTTTGCCACAGCAATTAAGAATGTATTAATAGTGCTTAAGTCAATGTTCAAGCTTTACTTAGGAGTTATATGGTAATTAAAGTACCAAATTAATTCAAATTAATACTCTTGGAGGTTTAACAACCACACTTAAAAGCTCCAATCTATTTTGGCAAGAGGGTTTTGAAGGGACAATATTTTGGCCCCTACCCTCTGAGGTCAACTTGGGTCCTAGGGTCCTGCATCCGCAACTTTGTAAAAATCCTGTGGCAGTGAGTCACTAGTCGTCCTGGGCCAGGGAGGTCTTGGGAATTCACTTAAAAGGACTTCATCTGGCCAGTGTCCAGTCAAGGTAGGAAAGTCCATACAGAGGAGAGACTCTGCACCCTTCAAAGGGAAGCTCTGGTCAAGCAAGGCCTGACTTTGTCCTCACATTGATGGAACTGGTGAAGAGAGCCAGGCACAAGGCCTGAGTGACCCCCTAAGGACCAGAACCTCAACTGACCTTAACACCAACTCAAACCTCATTTATCTGAGCTAACTGTGTGGTTTTCAACACCCCAACAGGAAACTGTAATCTAAAGGAAAAAAAATGAAATAGCTTATTACCAGAGAGATAGGTGAGAGACCAACTGTGTCAAGTTAGGAATCTACTGTGTCATGTTAGAAAATACCACCTTTTATATTCTCATGGTTATGGCTCTCATTCTGGAGCCCTGTGTACTAAAGCTGGCCCTTATTCTAGAGCTCCATGTACTAAAACTCTTTTCCAATTCCTCAAACCAGGGTATGAGTCCTCTCTCCTTCTGCAGACCCTAGGCAGGGATCCTCCAATTCAAGATAATTTGTCTCAAAAAGCTAGATTCTATCTTCCTGAACCAACTGCATGCAGTCCAAAAGAAGACAGTTTGGATGGATTTGTTACCTAAGGGAAAACTCACATGGTGACTATCGAAAATTCCTGGAAAGCAGATGCTGAGTCCAGACACCATGGACAAATAATCAGAAGAAAAGATAAATAATGGAACCCCTCATTGAGAGATTCCAATGGACTTTTAAGTGGGACATTTAATTCGCCCTGTTCCTCTCTTGGTTCCCTGCCTAGAAAATGTACCTAGCTACTCTTACCTTCATAGGCGATGGCCAAGAATTTTGTTCTCTCTGTAACTATACTTCTTGGGGTCTTTTAGATAGATCCACTGAGCAAGTACTCCAGTCACCACCTCCTATGCCCCTTTTCAGCATGGAAGAAGTCAGAGCGGTTGGCACCCTGATTCCCTCTTGACATTTGGGGTAACCTCCTCAGAGGGTAATGTGATAAAAGTAGGAGGTAAAAATTGGCTAGGCAGTTTAGGGTCAAGACCCCACCCTGAAAGAGCAGTTTCTTTCTCAGCTGAGAGCTGAGGACTTCCTGGATCTACCAGTGGACCTATCCTTCTAGTTGCTCTGACTCATGGCTCATACATCCTTAACTCACTTGTCAGTTTTATTGACCAGCAGGTCCTTGCTTTCTAAACCGACTGGTGGTCTTCATGAAAGAACAATTAGGAGCCATATGACTGATGGCTCTCAGGTTGGACCACATCAGACTTGACCAAAACGGTATAAATAATGATTATTCAGACAGGAAGCCATATGATGATGTCATCCAAATGGACTAAATATTAAAATAAAGAGACCAAGATTGGTCTCTAGAGTACCCACAGGAATGGGGGAATATAAAGAGGGACCAGTTATAAGAGAACAAGTTCTATTTTGTGAAAATACACCATCTGAGAAACAGCCCGCCATCCTCAGATTCCAGGAGAAATCACAGAATATCTCAATAGCTAACAGGGAAGGACCAAAGGTTGTTTGTTGAAAATAACTAACGGGGAAAGACCACTAGTTAAACATGTTTGCTCTTCCACCAGGATGTGCACAGTGAGTAAAATCCCCCCACCATGGCGCCACCAAAGCTGCCAGGTGGCCCCAACCTATCAGTCTAAAAATCATGCTTCCTCAGTCCCTATGAATCAATAACAAAATGCCCAAACTGGAAAATTCCCCCTTTGCAGTTTTTCCTTTTAAAAGACCCTTCCCCCACAGCTTCAGGACCGCTTCTCCCAGCCTGCGGTCAGAAGGGTGGCGGTCCGAGCTCAGCTTGAATTAAACACTCTTTGCATTTACTTCAGAGCTGCATGTCCTGGTGGTCTTTTGGGGGTCCCAGTGATCTAGACACAACCCAGCAAGCTACCTTGATGGATGAGGTAATGTCTCCCTCTGCACAGAGGGCAGCTTGTCCCTGCTCACTACTGAAGCAGTGGATTCCTGGGCTCCACAGGCCTCAGCTAGAAGGCAAACCCACAGATTGTAGCACTTTGGTCTCACTACTTCATTGCCTATGATGGAAAACCCATGTGAGCACCAGGCTGGACTTAGAACAGTACTCTCCCCTTTTCCTGGCTCATGTTAGACCATGAAACACACCAAAGTCTGCATTTCCTGGAACAGAAGCTGGGTGGGTAGAGAATACGTACTTTATAGGTAGAAGAGGAGGATCGAGCTGGGGTTTCATGTAAAACTCCTGGTGCTGTCTCACATTCGTGGATATTCGGCATGGCAGGCCGTGGACTGACATATCGGAGAAACACTTCCAGGCCTGCGCTCCTCTAGAATGCTGTCATTTTCATAACAAGAGATGACCTCTCTCACCTGCAACCCCCCCCCACGAACACAAGTGGCCATCAGAACTGCAGAAGTGTCCTGTGGCCGTCCAAGGCTGGACCAGGGGATGTAGCTGTCTGCCTGGAGTCCATCTCCCGTGTTCCTGGAACACCGTGAGCTACTGTGCAGACTCTGGCTACCCTAAACGCTGGGATGATCCTAGCAGAGAGCAAAGAGATGTGGGTGTCTCAGCCCCCTGCCTGATCCCCCAGCCTGAGGACCAAGCATGAACTGCCCCACCATAGCCAGTCTAGATTGTAGCACTACAACCCCGAACACACACCTCTGTGTATATCAGCCTGCTGCCCTCAGTCTCCTTCTCATCCACCTAAGTCCAGCCCAAATGTCACCATCTTTTCTTCTCCCTGCTCCTTTTAACCAGCAAACTATACAGCCCATAATCCTTCCTGTGCACCATACTGTGGTCCAGTCCCTTCTGGTCTTTTTACCCCGACTGTGAGCTTCTGGGAATCCAGGCAGAGCTCATCTTTGCACCCTTCATCTAACACAATATAATTATGTTGAACTGTCATGTGTGCTGCACCTGAGTATTTTTCTGAGGGTGAATTAATGACATCATGAATTATCTGTGGCGCCTTCCTCCATCCTTCTATCACACACGAAGGGAACTGTGTCAGCCGTCAGCTCTGTCCCTGGGGATAGGTCCCCTGTCTGGTTTTGCCACCTTGCTGCTACAGCACGGCAATCTCATCTCAGCCCTGCTGGAAGTCAGAGGTTTTTTTTAGGACATCAAAGGGAGGGTCCCCAAGCATTTCTTCTGTGAGTCACAATACTGGCTCTACCATCCTGGTGTTATCACTGAGGGAATCCCAACACCCCAGTTGTAGACGATGGCTTTAAGGAAGCAATTGACTTCTAGAAAGAAGAATGTAAGTCTCTTCCCAAGCAACTTCCTGGTTGATCCTGACCACCCAGTCCTGCCTGATCCACAGGCAGCGTGGGGTGCAAGGCTCTCAGAAGACTCAATGATTGGACTGCATCAGTACAGTCGGCCTCCTGTGCCCCAAGCACCAGGGGATCTGCCGAGGGGCAGCTTCTGTCTATCTATCGGCGTCTATCTATTGGCGTCTCACCACGGTCTTCAGAACACCCCTCGCCTCCATCTCTCCTTCCTCTCTGCTAGGAAGTGAGGCAAAAATGAATCACGACTCCTGGTCCCCGCAGCGTCTAGGTGGTGTGACTGCAAAGAGATGCTCACGGGCTCTTTGGGGAAAAGAGTTAAGCACAGGCTGGGGACGTTACAAAGTAGAACATTCCATCAAATGCTCAGTACTTCTCACAGAGAACACACGTGTAGACTTCTGTGGGGTCTTGCATAGTCCTCAAAAATACGAGTTTCCCACTTGGGACTGAGTCTGAAATGCAAGGCTGGGCACCAGCAAGTGAATTCTTTCCAGGTTTCAGGGGCGGCAGGGGATTGGTATGTCTGCACACCCTGGGGCATGACCCCCAACAAGATGAGCAAGAAACAATTTTCTGTACTTACCAGCTCGGACTTGAACTTGGGGGCTTTGAGAATTCCCCAAGCCTGGGCTCAGACCCCAGCCTGTCACTTACTTAGTAAGTACAGCCAATGACCTGCTAAGTCTCTCCGGTATGAGGTTTACAGTACTTGGAACATGACGGCGGCAGTTCCCCCAGTGCCATTAAGGGTTACCCCATGTCCTTTGTGGTCAATGTCCTCACTGGGATGCCTGAGCTTGTGGTGTGCAGGCTCCTATGAGGGTTTCTACATTCAGTTTTGGTCCCTGAGGATCCTGGCCTGAATTCTAGTTTATCACGTGACACCTTGCTATCAACATTCCCCACAAAGTCTCTTGTGACTCGAGACATTAACAAAGCAGTTACTATCTTGTCTGTCCTTCCTGGGGCACAGAGCACATCTGACTGTGCGCTAGTCCCTGGCATGAATCTCAGAGGCAGAGCTGTTTCCAGCAGTCACAGACCGGCTGTGGATCCATGTACCCCAGAGGATGTTCACATGTGGTAGGCGAGAACACAGCTTCCCAGCCCAGCCTCCCCACCTCCTCCCTCTTCATTCATCCCAGGGGCAGGGAGTGTGGGCTGCCAACTCCAGCAGCAGTCTGTGACTCATTTCCTCCTCAGAATCCAGAGCCTGTGCCAGTGTGGGCTGATGGATACTGGGCAGCCAGTGTGGGCTGATGGACACTGGGTAGCCAGTGGTCTGGGGCAAGTACCAAGAGAAGCTCCCTCCACACAGAGTTTCATCAATGCTTCATTTATGTTCTCTGGGAAAGAAAGGAACAAGGGAAGGGGAAGGAGCCCCTTTGCCATTTTATCCATTTATTATATACAATATTAAGGCACAAGTTTAAGCAGCAAAGAATAGGAAAGTCTTTGGCTGACCAACAGTGTCCGTTTTCACAGAAGCAGGGACCCAGAGTGTCCCTGGACTCCCCTTTTCTGCACACGGACCATCCAGCTATACAGGTCCATCTACCACCTCTTGATAAAGTCCAGCAACATAAAGGTGCCAAAGGTTACACTTGGATACCAGAATATGACCGGAAGTATGGCACACGCCTCCAACACAGCAACACACACACACACACACACACACACACACACACACACACACACAAGACAGGAGGAAAGGGCAGTGGCTCCAGGCCTCGGAGTCAGGCTGAAACTGCTGCCTGTGACTGCCCGGCTTCCCAGAGTTCAACACTGATTCTGTCAGTGCCCCATTGAGGAGTAGGCTGCACCATCCCTCCTTGAAAGCAGAGCACAACACCTCCATTCAAATAAGACCACCACCATGGATGAACCTGTTCCCATTCTGTTCTGTAATGAGTACTCACAGGTTTATGTGTAAGAACAGAGTCCTAGGCAAAGTCACATGTAAACACAACACTAGGTGGCAAAACTTCAGGAGTGAATGCAAGAAAATTCTGTGTATGTGTACTGTCTTGTATAGAGGGCAGAGCCTTAACTCTGTGAAGAAGCAAAGTCTCATGACAAAGACACACCTCAGTCACAGCACACGGCACACATGACAATACCATGCACTTAAGTTTATCTCCATTTTGCAGAATATCTACCAGGTGTTCACACTAGTGAATGTGTACTTAGGTCTGTAGTGTATATAGTAATCCTGGCAAGAGAAGTGGATTTGAAAATGAGGCCCCAAGGGGTCACATGTACTAACGAGTACAGTCCTTCCTTGAATGGTCAGGGTCAGAAATCAGAGGCTTTGAATCCAAAGTCTCTTTTCCAACACGTCTAAGATATTTTCTTAAAAAATATTCATTTTTGTGTCTGTGTGTCCATGTGTGTGTGAGTCACAGGACAACCTTCATGAATCGGGTCTCTCCTTCCTGGGTCATCAGCCTTGGCAGCAAGTGCCCTGATCAGCCGAGCCATCTCGCCAGCTGCAGGATTCTTGTTCTGTCTCGAAGTCCTCTGCATTCATTCACCTGTACTATGAACAATTTGGCTTATTTCTGTAACTGAAATCCATTCTCAAAAGACAAGAATTTTTCACCACAAGGGAATCAGGAGAACACGCAGACCTTGGAGGCCACTTCCCAGGAGGAGGAGGTAACAATATTTTTATGGCTGGGGAAGCTCTGCCAGCTCTCCAAAGAGAGACCTCCGTGCATGAAACGATTGGATTTTCTGGATAGTAAGAAAGGAAATCCTGTCTCATCTGGATGCATTTACGTATACACATTGTAATATACCATTAAATTACTAAATGAGAAAGGTATACTCCTTATAGAAAAATCTTGTTCGCTAGGCTGACCAGCTTCTGTAACTTGTCAGGCACACCTGTCCCCCTTGGACTCACATCAGACATGGATATATAACAATCTTCACACCAAACAAAGGCATCTGAAACACATTGATCAATTAGGGGAAAAAAGAAAGAAAAGAAAGTCTACATGTATAATACACACACAGCGTGGCTGTCTCCGCCTTGCGGGGAGCTGCAGGGACTGGTTATTCTCTTGCTTCACCATTTAAGATCAAGTGTGAGATCTCGTTGCCAATGTCCACAAGCCTCCTTTGCTTAACACGACCGTGAGATCAGTTCTAGAACATGGGAGAACACACTCCGTGTGCTCCAGCGTATGCAGGAAGGCTCGATTTGGAGAAGGCATCCTGTTACTTAGCACAGCTTTCTGCAGTCTGCATGTGAACTGCCCGCCTTGAAATCTACCTCCCTGGACTCCAGCCTCTCCTGACTGTTCACATAAGTCTCTGGGACTCAGGCAGGAGTTCCTAGCTCATCAGCACCTGGACGAAGGTACTTCAGTCTCTACATCATGTGGGTGGTGTAGTGCTGGGGTCAACCCAGGAGAAACCAATAGGAGACATGGCTTACCTCTCTGGGAGAGGTGGGGGCATACCAGAGCCTCTTCCTTGAGTGCCGGAATCACTGGATTCTCTGTTGTGAAATCCACTCCTAGCCCTGGCTAGGGAGCACATGCATGAGTTCCAAAGAGCAACCCTTGCAGAACTGAACTGGAAGCTCCACTTCTCCGTACCATCCCTGAATGCCAAGCTGTGGGGGATCAGGGCACATCCACAGTCTATGGTCACCAGTCACCAGCCTCTGAGAAGGGGAAAGAACAGTGCTAGGTATTTGCCAGTGGCTGTGAAGTTTTCTGGAAAATAATTGTGGTTTTCCTGGCAGCTCAGCTCTGTGAGCCTGATAATTCTTACATACTGAACCATCTACTTAGGGCAACTACAGTGGTAAGACCTGACCTCAACAACTCTTTATGCTCCATGGAGACATCACACACTGTCCACTCAAGGGCAATGCAAGATGATGGTGGTCTACTATCACTAAAAGCCACAGCCTTTACACTTCACCCCTAGCTGGGACCCTCAGTTTTTACCATCAGATGCCCTGGGAGAAAACCTGAAGATCAGGTCTCTGCCCAAAGAGGAAGGACTTTAGAGATCACTGTAGTTGTGCATATAACAGAACATAAAGATTTCCTCCATGTCTGGTGTTGATGGGCAGTTATGTGAGGTTTGAGTATGCTCCTGGTTCTCGGGCCCTGAAACGTGTGGCAGCATGCCTGTCACCAATAGGCATAGAGCACCCTACACAGCTCTACATGCCTTATTCAGGGATGTGCAGCCTGTGGTATAGGCTCCTCTTCTAAGCCTTTGCTTTAAGTTCTGTGAGGCTTGAAGAGGGGCTGTGAGCCCCCTGAGCCCAGTGTCCACATATGCACAATCAAGAGAGTGAGCCTGGCCTTGCTACTCTGGTGCTTTTAGGACTAGTTAAAAGGTCCATAGCCCGGTTTCTATATACAGTCAGCATGAAAACCCCTATCTACCCTTGTCCTTCTCAAATTCAAATGATAGCAGGTCCTGTGAGCTATCCAGAGTTCAGAGTAGCTGCTGAGCACCTGAGCAACTTTGTCCTGTACGCCAGCCAGGCTTCCAGAGAACAATAATGCAAGACAGAGGACCTGCCTGGCAGATTTCCCGCAAAAGGAGCAATACCGTCTTTCTCAGTGAGGAGTCTCAGTAGGTGACCAGGCAACAAACGGAAGTATAAATTCAGCGGGGGCCCTGAGAACTGCCACTTCCCTGTGTTCTGAAGTACAGAGACCAGGCTTTGGATGACTCTTGGCTATGCTGAGAGCCACCCCAAGTTTGGGATGCTCGGGTGGGCACAGTACTGGGGCTGGAAGAGCTTACTTGTGTAAACCCAAGCTTGGGATGCTCGGGTGGGCACAGTAGTGGGGCTGGAAGAGCTTACTTGTGTAAACCCAAGCTTGGGATGCTCAGGTGGGCACAGTAGTGGGGCCGAAGCAAAGCTCTGTGAGCAGAGCCATCCTCAGCGCTGCCTTTCAGAGGGCTTTGCACAGCTACACGCCTACAGCTTTTCCTTTTACCCTTAAGGGAAAAGTAGCCAGGTAGAAAGGGACCTAGGAAAACAAAGCCCACTGAGCTGGAGGATGTTCAGGACTCTGCAGGCCCATCTACCCCACCAGCCTCGCCTTCCTGAGCCCACTCCTGTCATGCTGCTCGGGAAGCCAGTGTCCACAGCACTGCGTAGGAGCCATCAGCAGGGCACCCCCCGGCCCTGCCCTTTTCATGTTCGTTTTCTTGGCACCACTGCTTCACGTTGGGCCAGTTGCCTCCCTTTGGAAACGCAGACCACACCATGGACCACACCACAGACCACACCATGGACCATTCCATGAACCACAGCATGGACCACACCACGGACCACTCCATGGACCACACCATGGACCACACCACGGACCACACCATGGACCACACCATGGACCACACCATGGACCACTCCATGGACCATGCCATGGACCACACCATGGACCACACCACGGACCACACCATGGACCATTCCATGGACCACACCACGGACCACTCCATGGACCACACCATGGACCACACCACGGACCACTCCATGGACCACACCATGGACCACACCACGGACCACTCCATGGACCATGCCATGGACCACACCATGGACCACACCATGGACCACTCCATGGACCACTCCATGGACCACACCATGGACCACACCATGGACCACACCATGGACCACACCATGGACCACACCATGGACCACACCATGGACCACACCATGGACCACACCATGGACCACTCCATGGACCACACCATGGACCACACCATGGACCACACCATGGACCACACCATGGACCACACCATGGACCACACCATGGACCACACCATGGACCACACCATGGACCACACCATGGACCACACCATGGACCACACCATGGACCACACCACGGACCACTCCATGGACCACACCATGGACCACACCATGGACCACTCCATGGACCATTCCATGGACCACACCATGGACCACACCATGGACCACACCATGGACCACACCATGGACCACTCCATGGACCACACCATGGACCACACCATGGACCACTCCATGGACCATGCCATGGACCACACCATGGACCACACCATGGACCACACCATGGACCACTCCATGGACCACACCACGGACCACACCACGGACCACTCCATGGATCACACCATAGACCACATCATGGATCACTCCATGGACCACACCATGGACCACACCACAGATCACTCCATGGACCACTCCATGGACCACTCCATGGACCACACCATGGACCACACCACAGACCACTCCATGGACCACACCATGCCACACCATGGACCACACCATGGACCACTCCATGGATCTACTGACCTGATGGTGATGAAGCGAGTTCAAGGAGGGGAAAAAGAGTGGGGAAGGCCGCGTGCTCACGGGGAACAAGAGCGGGGATGGGACAGGGAGGGGGCGAATGGCTCTGCAGCCCCCGACACGGGAGTGAGGTCCAGGGCTGTGGGGGAGATGCTGGACACAGCCTGGATAGCCGTGTGAACCATCTTTGGGTTCCTGCAATGTCACCCTGAAGTTTCCCCCCAACAGGAAACTGGTGTAAATGTCAAGCTCCGTACGAGAAAGCAGACAGGACAGAAAATCTAGCCAGAGGCAGGATCAGGAAGCAGGATGCCGGTGACCCCTGACACCTGTGCACCTGCCAGGCCCCCCAGCCTCCAGGGACCCACATACCAGCTCATGATGAGATTAAGTCACAGCCCAGCCCGGCAAAGGTGGAGGAAGCTGCCAGGAAGCCAGCGCAAGGCCCTGTCCTAGCGGTCGCCACAGCAAGGGAGACAGCTTTGTGAGCCCCACATGAAAGGAACTCCACACGTCTCATTGAACAGGAAAAAGTAAAATAAAACAAAGGAACAACAAAACCAAGTACAGTAGGGAAGAGACAGAAATAGTTCAGAGAAGTTAGAGTGTGTGACGACCAGGTCGCCACAGCCCGTCCTGTGTGGGAAACACAAACCAAACAGCTTAGTAGGTAAGAAAACTGCCTGTGGAAGTCTCTTCTAAGGGCACACACACACACACACACACACACACACACACACACGGCACATACTTAAAGGGTAGCCCATGATGGCAGCAATATTGCATTGTGTCAAGATGGGCTTTACAGATTTCTAGCAGGTTCTTCTTAAACCAAACGCTAAGAGGCAGAGAAGGGCACTGCTCCAGGGAAGGCCGAGTTCTGCTTTACCTGGTTATAACCAAGAGCGGGAGGACACAGAGCAGCCCTCAAACCAACCACTCCTCCACAACAGATAGTCTGCTCCTATTTCTTCTTAACGCTGCATCCAGCCTGCATACTGCATATGCATCTTCTCCCACGCTCAGTGACAAAAATACCTCACGGTCTCTTCTGCCTGCAGGCACATAGGCCCTGCTGTCTTGGTAACATCTGTAGAACTGTTCCTTTGAATCTGGAGTCACTACAGTTCACACCAGTCCTGGATTCACACATGCTACCTTCCGGGTCTTTCTCCTCACTCTGCCTCTTTTCTTGTCTGTCGGCATGCTGGTGTGGAGCTCCACAGGGTGATGTTTAGAGGTCGGCATGCCGGTGTGGAACTCCACAGGACGATGTTTAGATGAGCACTTCCACCATCTCTCCATCTGGGAACTCGGGCTTATGCAGCAGGCTGCTGACGCGGGCTCTGTGGTCTGCTGATTTCCCATGGCCAGGAGAGCTCTCTGCCAAACAAGACAGTCATCAACAGCCTGCTCCTCCACAGCAGCCTGGGCTTTTCCAGCGCTCTGTACAGTGCAACTATTTCCAACATCCTGGCTTTCCCAAGTCTCAAGCAGCATGTATACACAGGGAGGGCCATGGTCACCTGACCTCAGTGAGGAGGGCCCGGCACCCTTCATGTGTTCCCTGCCTTCCATGGAAAAGTGCACCCCAAGAATTCTACCTCCAAGACAAGATAGTGCTGCAGTGACCTCATCTGCTGTGGAGGACGAAGACAAAGAACTTTTGCTCCTGCAAAAGGCTATCTTTTTTTTTTTTTTTTTTCCTGGAAAAGCTGGAATTTATTAAGAAAAGGTTTTAACAGATTTAAGGAGAGGAGAGGAGAAGAGAAGGCTATCTTAAATGAAGGTTCAGTCCAAGACCCAGACGGCCTGGCTTTCAGAACCTCGCGCTCCTCTAAGCTGCCCCCAATGCTGTGCTGCAGGCTGAGACTCAAGCTGTCACCTCTGCTTCTTCCTCCAGAAGCCCTGGTCTTTGACAGGCAAATGTGTTGAGGCAAAGTGCACTGTCATGGGACCCAGAACCCAACAGTGACTCCTAAGGCATTGGAGGAGGGCAAAAATACAGTGCACCCTGCACTGTCAAGGTGAATGGATTAAGAAACACCCAGGACATTAGTGAGGGGCATCTCACACCCTTGGGTGTGTCTGAGGCTGTTCCCCCAAATGGTTAACAGAGGGAAGAAGACTCTTGGGGTTCTGGACTCAATAAAAGGGAAAAAGCCAGCCAAATACCTGAATCCCCCTTTGTCCACTCCTTCTCTGCCCAGATGTGAATAAGCAATTTCCTGTCACCACCATGGCCACCAGGACGAGCCGGACTCTCAAACCAGGAGCCACAACACACCTTTCCTCCCTTAAGTTACTTCTCATCAGGTATTTGGCCACAGTGACAAGGAAAGTAACAGATTCTGGACAGGGTAGGTTAGACCATACATGTCACCAGGGCAACTCAAGCTGTGTACTCCATTTACACAGTAACAAACTAAAAATGCCTAGACACATTTTAGTCCCATCCCAACAAAGGGCATGGGCGTGTGCAACCTGAGGTCACTGTGACAGAAACAGGGGACTTCCTGCTCTCTCTAGCTCAGCAAGACTCCTGCTAGGCATGGTGGCACACGCCTTTGATCCCAGCACTTGGGAGGCAGAGGCAGGTGGACCTCTGAGATGCAGGCCAGCCTGGTCTATATAGTGAGTTCCAGGCCAGCTGGGGCTACAGAGAGACCTTATCTCAGAACAAATAAACACCCCCACCTCCCACCCCCAGGACTCCTTCCCTCCAGCCACACAGTCTGAGGGGATCTCGAGCCTTGGTCACATACCCAGTTTCTCCACGGTCCCTTTGGCGGCTGGGTGTTTCAGGACAGGGCTGTTGGAAGGGGTGGTGCTCAGCCTGCCACGGCTGGGGAGGGAGGCCATGCTGGGCCAGAAGAGCTCGGTGCTCTTGTCGGTCTGGGTGCTGCTGTCTTTGCTGCCTGTTTTGGCATGGGCACTGCTGGCTGCTGTGGTGGGAGCCAGAGGGGGCAGTGCAGAGGCGGGTGGGGTTGGCAGCAAGGAGGCAGATGCGGGTTCCTGGTGCTCCTTCCCCAGAAGCAAACCTGAGGGCAAAGCAGAGCCTCTTCAATGACAGCCTTGGCTTTTTTCCTTTCCTTTTGTATAAAAAGCTAAGCTTGGAGGTCATTTCCTTCCTCTGTGGAAGCCGCACTCATTAAGCACTGACATCACTAGTATGCTTGATAAAATGAGACTTGCTCCGAGCTATGGCCCCACCCCTGATAATTAACTTCTTTATAGAGTTTGTATTTATATTTTAAATTCAAACGATTGAAAACACTACTGAAAACCATAGTTGTCCTGTTCAAGCCTGACTGCTTGAGATCAGCGTTCAATCCCTGTAACCCATGGTGGAGGAGAGAAATGCAAGTTGTCCTCTGACACCCACATGCATGTGCCTACACACACACACACACACACACACACACACACACACACACTAAATAGGAAAAAAAGGCATAGTATTTATGACTATTTATCACTAAATAGGAAAAAAAGACATAGTATTCATAAATTACAGCATTTAAATACATTAACTTTTAGACATATTAAAAGAGAAATTTTAACATTCTAAAAATATCCTCTATTTGGAGCTATGAAGGGTTAAATCCACAGCACCAGGGAGCATACAAGAGAGGCCGAGAATAAAAATAAGAAACAGTTTCCTAAAAATTAGTAGTTTTTTGGAGGGGGTGAGAGGCATTATTATGCAATCTGTCTAACATAATATTCACAGGGTGGTATGGAAGAACAGAAACAGGTGTCTAATCTCCAGAGGAAAAGTGGGCACTTCCTGCAAAGCTTTCCTGAGACAACATGACCTGGCCTGAAGTGTCTAAGACAATCTGAAGATGGCGACTGTGGTGCAGAGGATGCATTCTGCGCAGCTAAGGCAAAGCTGGGGGAGGGGGACTTAGGGCCGCCCCCTCCCCAGAGCATTGGGAAGGCCACCGGCAGTCAGAAGGCACTTGAGTCCTTCCAGACTGCAAGTCAGGGGTGCTACAGATGTTGCCTGAGGGTGGGGACAGCAGGGGTAACCCCAGTGTGGGCTGAACCTCCCTCCCACTGGACCTGGGTACAGACCTTGACAGCTGGCTCTGGGGGACCAGTGGGCAGACCATGGGTGGCATGCAGTGGTTCTGAGTACATCTTACTGGGTGGGAGACTGTGACTTGCCTCACTTTGGCCTGGGGGACTCCAGCTGCACAGCAGCCCAGGTGTCGTGACCTTCCAGCCCACAGGACCGGGAGCACCTAGGGCCCTCGGGGTGGGAGTTCCGCAGGCCTGGGGGGGCTTGGCCCGCTTGGGTGTTGTTGTGGGCATTGGATGAGCTATTTACTGGTTGGGTGAGGAGTGCTGGTCTGTCCACTGCTAGGATGGGGTGAGACTCTGGAACCTAAACTATCCACACCTGTACACCAATTAAGAACACAACAAAAACACCTGAAGAATATAACAAAAATCAGTCTTAAACTCAACAAAGAAACACCTAAGCTTCACATTAGGACCACAACCAACAAAAGCAACCCGATTGCCTAAAACTCAATGAAAATACAATAATATAAAAAACTCAAATGGACCTCCACCAAATACTAATAGCCCTATTGAAAAACCTTATAGTGAAGACTCCTTAGATATAACTCAGGACCAACTATAAACATGATTAGGGAAATTAAGGATTTGAAGGAATTTAAAGAGCATATAAACAAAGAAGCGAGGGACTTAAACGAAGATAGGGATAAATTAAAAGGGACGACAATAAACTGTGGAAGGAAGTTACAAAAGATATAGCTGAAGAAAAAAAGAAATGCAACAATGCACAAACCACTTGGAAGGGATGGGAGAAAGTCTCAATAACAGAAAGGATGAAGTAGAAAATAGAATATCAAGAGTAGCAGACAATATGGGAGAACTGGATTGATCAAGTACAGATTATGAAAAAATTTTAGAAACACAAGAATGGAATAACCAGGAACTGTGGGAATAAAAGACCAAACTTACAAATCATAGGGATAGAAGAGGAAGAAGATTCACAGGATAATGGTATTGCTCAGATTTTCAACAGAATTGTAGAGGAAAAATTTCCCAAATTAAAGAAAGAGATACCTATACAAATATAAGAAGCATATAGAACACCAAATAGAAATGGAAAAGAAATTCTCCACATCATATAGTAAAAACACTAGATGTTCAAAGCAAAGAGAAGATACTAAGGGTGACAAGAGAAAAACTAGTTACTTATAAGGGAAAACCTATCAGAAATAAAGCTGTTTTTCATTGGAAACGATGAAAGCCAGAAGAGCTTGGTCCAAAGTATTCCCAGTTCTCAATGACTATAGATGTCAACCCAGAATACTTTATCCAGCAAAAATGTCTATTATAATTGAAGGAGAAAGGAACAAATTCCATGGCATAAATAAGTTGAGATATACTATCATTTCAATGCTCTGCTAACCATATATGGCCCTTCCTACTTACTGGTTACACTCCTTTGAAACTTGAGGCAAGCTTTTGGTAACCTGCTCACTGATAAATAAATGGCCACGTATGCTAAGATTGATAAATCACAATAGGGTTCTTGATCCTTAAGGATAGTAGTTAATTCAAAGGAATGATTATTTCTGCTCCAGGGAGCTATTCATTTTGACATTTAGTTATGTTTTATATGTAAGACATTTGACCATTCAGTAAAACATCTTTGCAGTGAACAGACTGGCTTTTTGCCAAACCAATGTAAAACATCTCTGAACATCTGGAGAGATTTGGTCATACAGAACCTACCCCGAGACTTGCAAGGACACTTCCAAGTTTTTATTTTATAGTGGTATATTCAAAATAACTGTACATCTATATAAATGAGTATAAATATTGAATATATCATAAATTATAATAACTAGGGGCAAATCTCCCGGGACCTGTTATTTAGTTTCACAGCATTAACTAAAAGTCTTCTGTATAAGATTACAATGTATGGCTAGCTCCAGAATAGAAACTAGTAACATGTTTAAGCTATTCAGTGATACAGAATTGTTGTTAAGTTTCAACCCACCGAGTTACAGCTCTTAGATTAGATGGACACAAATTGTTCTCCATGTTTCTCTGTATTATGCAAGTAATAATTCTCACATTTCTTTTACACATACAAGATAATTTGGCTCAGGAAAAACTGGGTTCTACCTCCTTGAACCAGCCATATGCAGTCCAGAGGGAGACAGTCTGAAGGGGCGTGGCAAACCCAATCAGCTTGGTTCCTGTTTATAGGTATGTGATACAACTCTTGCCTTCTGAACAACTATAAATCAGGATTTAGTGGTCTGGGAAACAAGAGAGGCTGCTCAGAATGTAGTGATGATTGCAGAAACAGAGGGCAGGGAAGGAATACGCCTCCTCCCCCCAGGATGCAATTTTGCCCTACAGTTAAATAAAAAACATTGGCACATAAAGGCTTCAGTACCAGCTCTGGACTGCCCTACCAGGAGCTGCTGGATTTCTCCTTCAAGGACCTATTCATTTCGGGATTTAGTTACATTTTATATGTAAGGCATTTGACCACTAAGTAAAACATCTTTGGAGTGAATAGACAGGCTTTTTGCCAAACCCATGTAAAACATCTCTGCACATCTGGATAGATTTGGTAATCTAGAACCTACCCCAAGACTTGCAAGGACATTTCAAAGTTTATAGTTGTACATTCAAAATAACTGTTCCATTTACACATGGATATAAATATTGAATATTTCATAAATTGTAATAACTAGGGACAAATCTCTCAGGACATGTTGGCATTAATTAAAGCCTCCTGTATAAGATTAAAACAGATGGCTGTCTCCAGAATAGAAAATAATAACATGCTTAAGGTAATTAGGGATACAGAATTTTTGTTAATTTTCAATCTACTCCTGACTTGTATTGACAAGTTACTGGATATGATGACTGATTACCTGAGAAATCATTGATGAAATCTAAAGAAAATTCCTAAAAAAAAAAAAAAAGAAAGAAAGAAAAGAAATCCCAGTTACAGCTATTAGATTAAATGGACCCAAATGTTCTCCATGTCTCCCCCTATTATGCAAGTGATATTTCTGACATTTTTTCCACATAACAATATAATTTGGCCCAGGAAAAGTTGGGTTCTACCTCCTTGAACCAGCAGTATGCAATCCAGCAGGAGACAGTCCAAAAGGGTGTGGTAAACCCCTTCAGCTGGGTTCCTGTTTATAGGTATGTGATACAATTCTTGCCTTCTAGAAAAATATAAATATGGATTTAGGGTTCTGGGGAAACAAGAGAGGCTGCTCTGATTGTAGCAATTACAAAAACAGTGGGGGAAGGAATACGCCTCCTCCCTCTAGGATGCAATTTTGCCTTACAGTTAAATAAAAAGCATTGATAAAGACTTCAGTGCCAGCTCTGGGCTGCCCTACCAGGAGCTGTTGGCCAGGGAGGCTTTAAAAGCCCCCAAAACAAAGGTCATTAGCCTATAACTTTGGGTGCACACAAAAAATGGACAGTAAGACCCTATTGCTGAAGATACAGTGTGATAAAAGCATGAAAAGAAAAATAAGCTGAGACCCTGCACTGCAAATCAACAGCTGATCTTCATGATGTCAGAGAGCACTATACAAACCACTGGAAAGAAATGGTCTCTGAAGCTTTACTACAGACTTCTTGTGCTACACTTTTACATGCCAAAGAAGATATAGTACAATAGTGGCAGCCTGGAAAATATACACCCAGGAAGAAAAAAATAAATCACAATTCCATCTATGGCCCGCTTCCTGGCAGGGTATGACACAAACCTGACACTGTAGCATTGGTGCCTCCTAATGTCAGGAGGCTCTACTGACCACATTAGAAAGTATTGGCATTCCTTTGTCAAAGAGTTATAATGCTCCAATCAAAATATTATCCAAGCATATGTGTCTGTGCCCATAGACTAACTTGCTATAATATTTAATATTTGTAACTATATGTGTGTTATTACTAGAATTAAAAGGAGATTCCTAAATGACCCACCAGTCAGTTGCAAATAGAACTTGGACAGTCCCAAGAGTTTGACATGCTACCTCAAGAAAAAAAAAATAAACCTAGATCTTCTATCTCTCACTCTTTCTCACCCTCCCCTCCAAAACCCAGGGACTCTCTCAGAAGAGGTTGCCACATCAGATTGTAAGGGACAAGGAGGGGGGATTAATTGTGAGATCACAGCAAAAATGGACTGATTTTTTTTCTTTTTTTTTCTTCTTTTTTCTTTTTTATTTGATCAACATGTTTGTGTAAGGAAACCTTTTCCACTAGACTTGGGGACCCTGGGTTGTACAAAAACTGAACTCAGATGTTAACTAATTGGGTTTATATGGACACTCCTTATGTTTATTGCATATGTGTACTTACTGGTCAAATAAAAATAAATTAAAAACAAAGAAAAAAGAAAATCTAGGAGGCGTTCCTGGCCCAATGCTGGTCAAGTAAAAATAAATTTTACAAAAAGGGGGAGATCTCCCAAGACTACCTGAAGTACAGGTAGGTAGGTAGGAGCTGGGTGCTTCAGCAAGGCAGATTGTTGTTTGATTTAATCTAGTTAATCTAGTTGTCTTTGGATTAACTGGCTTTTGTGGCTGTGGGGGCGGAGTTATCCTCCCAGCTGGTATAAAAGGTGGGGTTGTGTGAGTCTTGAGAACGGAGATCTCCCAAGACCACCTGAAGTGCAGGTACCAGGGCATGGGCTAAAGAGCACGCCCCCAACCCCCTATCCCCCCAGCCCCCCCACCAACTGGGATTACAAAGGCATCTGAAGGAGGCAAGGAAAGAAAGCCTTCAACACGGTGAAGAGGCATTTGGGACTCACATTGGAATACAGGCAAGAAGAAGCCCATATGCCAGGAACACAAAGAAGAGACAATATGGGAAAGGTGCTGGATAATCCCACACCTAGCTCTACCAACCCTGTGGAAGATTCTTACAGTGGGATCCCCCTGGGGATGGCCCAGGACACAGATATCAGAAGCACAATCGTGAACATACTTAAAGAAGTGCAAGATTATAAAGAGCAAATCAAAGAATTAAGAGAATGAACAACTAAAAACCTCAAGGAAAAATTATGAAAAATTTTAAATGCACAAAAGAGGAACAACCAGGAACTGTGAGACACTATGAAAAGATCAAACTTCCCAATCATAGGAATAGAGGAAGGAGAAGAATCCCAAGAGAATGGTATTGATCAGATCTTCAACAGACTAATAGATGAAAATTTCCCCAAACTAAAAAAAAAAAAAGACAAACCAATACAAATACAAAAAGCACATAGAACTCCAAACAGACAAGATCAGAAAAGAAACTCTCCATGCCACATCATAGTTAAAATGCTAGACACCCAAAACAAAGACAAAATCCCTAAAGCCACGAGAGAAAAACAACAAGTGACCTATAAGGGGAAACCTATCAGAATTACAACTGACTTCTCAACGCAAATCATGAAAGCAAGGAGAACATGGAGCAAAGCATTCCCAGTGTTAAAGGACAATCGATGACAACCCAGGTTACTAAACCCAGCAAAAATGTCAATTATAGTTGAAGGAGAGAGAAAAACCTTCCATGACATAAACAAGATGAAAAAAATACGTCTGGAAAACCAACCCTTCAGAGAATACTTGAAGCAATTCAAAGGTCAGAAGAAATGAGCAACCATCCCCAGGCACCTAGAAAGAGAAATCAATAAAAACATAACTGCTGAAGTAGAAACCTAAACCAAAACTGCAAGTGGATAATAAGGCAAAAGGAAGCAACACAAATCTATCAGTCATAATCTTAAATATTAATGGACTAAATTCCCCAATCAAAAGACACAGACTGGGAGATTGGATTAGGAAACAGAACCCATCTATATGCTGTCTACAAGAAACACATCTTACTTTCAAGGATAGGCACCACCTTAAAGTGAAAGGATGGAAAAAATATTCCAAGCAAATGGTACCAAAAAGAAAGCAGGTGTTGCTATTTTAATATCAGACAAAATAGACTTCAAAGTAAAAGAAATCAGAAGAGAAAAAGAAGGCCATTACATTTTTATCAAAGGAACAATTCACCAAGAAGATTTCACAATTATGAATATATATGCACCAAACTCTGGTGCACCAAACTTTATAAAGACAATTCTCCAGGACCACAAGTCACACACTAACCCCAGTACACTCATAGTAGGGGACTTCAATACCCCACTGAGCCCTTTGGATAGGTCAACAGGACAAAGAATAAACAGAGAGACATCTGAATTGAATGATATGATACACCAAATGGACCTCATAGACCTCTACCAAATATTCCACCCTAATACCAGAGAATACACTTTCTACTCAACACACCACAAAACATTCTCTAACACCCCTACTGGACCCACAATCCTGCCGAAGAAACCTCCACCAATTCAAACAGATGAAAGTAATTGCTGCAAGATCTATCAGACCACAGTACAATAAAGCTCAACATCAACACCAGGATAAGCCCTACTGCCTACAAGAACACATGGAGACTAAACAACACACTCTTGAATAATGAATGTGTCAAGGAAGAGATAAAGAAAGAAATAAAAGCATTCCTGGAACTGAATGACAATGACAATACAACACAACAAAACCTATGGGATACCTTAAAAGCAGTCCTAAGAGCAAAGTTTATAGCCCTAGGTGCCTACATTAGAAAAACAGAAAGAGCACAAGTGAACGATCTAACACTGCAGCTAAAAGCACTTGAGAGACAACAACAGATGTAACCCTAAATGCAACAGACAGGAAGAAATAGCAAAAATCAGAGCAGAAATCAATGAAATAGAAACAAAGAAAACAATACAAAAAAATCAATGAATCCAAAAGTTGGTTCTGTGAAAGTATAAACAAGATAGACAGACCTCTAGCCCAGTTAACCAAAAGAAAGGAGGAACAACTCCAAATCAATACAATCTGTGATGAAAAGGGAAATATCACAACAGACAAGGAAAAGATCCAGAAAATCATATGGGAATACTTCATAAACCTATGCTCTACCAAGTTTGAAAACCTAGAAGAAATGGATGAATATCTGAAATCCTGGGAATCAACAAAGCTCAACCAAGAAGAGATCAACAGCTTAAACAGACCCATAATATATGAAGAAATTGAAGATGTAGTAAGAAACTTCCCAACTAAAAAAAACCCAGGCCCAGATGGTTTCACGGCAGAATTCTATAAAACATTTCAAAAAGACCTACAACCATTATTACTGAAATTGTTTAGAAGGATGCAATCAGAGGGAATTCTCCCAAATTCCTTCTATGAAGCCAGCATCATTCTATTACCAAAACCAGGCAAAGATACAACTAAAAAGAACTATAGACCCAACTCCCTAATGAACACAGATGCCAAAATTCTAAACAGGATGTTTAAATTCTAAACAGCAAGTCACATACAGACCCACATCAAGAAGATCATCCATCATGACCAAGTTGGATTCATATCAGAGATGCAGAGATGGTTCAACATATGAAAATCAATAAACATCATCAAGCACATAAATGGAATGAAAGACAAAAACCATACCATCATCTCAATTGATGCTGAAAAAGCCTTTGACAAAATCCAGCATCCTTTCATGCTTAAAGTCCTAGAGGGAATTGGATTGGAGGGATCATTCCTCAATATAATCAAAGCCATATACAGGAAACCCATAGCCAATATCATCCTAAATGGGGAAATGACAGAAACATTCCCTTTAAAGGCAGGAACTTGGCAAGGCTGACCCCTATCACCACTCCTCTTCAATATAGTGCTTAAAACACTTGCTGGAGCAATAAGGCAAGAAAAGGAAATTAAAGGAGTGCTAATTGGAAAAGAGGAAGGCAAGCTATCCCTATTTGCTGATGATATGATTGTTTACTTAAGGGATGCTAAAAACTCCACAAGAAAACTCCTACAAATGAATAACAGCTTCAGCAAAGTAGCAGTATACAAAATTAACCTAAAAAATCAGTGGCCTTCCTTTACAGCAACAACAAGCAACTGGAGAAGGAATTCAAGGAGACCTTCCCACTCACAATAGCCTCAAAAACAATAAAATACCTAGGAACGATCCTAACCAAAGATACCAAAGATCTCTACAACAAAAATTTTAAACCCTTGAAGAAAGAAATTGAAGAAGACATCATAAGATGGGAAAACCTCCCAAGCTCATGGATTGGGAAAATTAACATTGTAAAAATATCCATTCTACCCAAACTCTTGTATAGATTTAATGAAATCCCAATTAAAATCCCCAGAGTTTCTTCACAGGCTTGGAAAAAAAGGTCCTTAAATTCATCTGGAAAAACAAAAGACCCCAAATAGCCAAAACAACCCTGACTGAAAAGAGCTACACAGGGGAGATCTCTATACCAGACTTCAAACTATACTATAGGGCTATAGTCATAAAAACAGCCTGGTACTGGCACAAAAACAGACCTGTTGACCAATGGAACAAAACCTAAGATCCAAATCTGAGCACATACAATTTCAGCCATCTCATATTTGACAAGGGGGCCAAGAAGACACAATGGAGAAAAGACAGCATTTTCTGCAAGTGGTGTTGGCAAAACTGGATCACCACTTGTAGAAGAATGAAATTAAACCCCTACCTCTCACCCTGTACAAAAGTCAACCCCAGATGGATCAAAGACCTCAATGTGAAACCCCAAACTCTGAAGTCAATAGAAGAAAAAGTTGGCAGCAGACTACAAGACATAGGCGTAGGAAAAGACTTCTTAAATCAGACAGCAGCTGTGTAAGAATTAAGGTCGACAATTGACAAATGGGACCTCATTAAACTCAAAAGCTTCTGTACATCAATATAAACAATCAAGGAAGTGAAGAGAAATCCCACAGAGTGGGAGGAAACCTTCACTGCAGAAACATCTGACAAAGCATTGATTTCCAGAATATATAAACTACTCAAAAAACAAAGAAGAAAGAAAATAAATGACCCACTCAATAGATGGAGCAAAGAGCTGAACAGAGACTTCACAAGTGAGGAATTAGAGATGGCTGAGAAACACCTTAAGAAGTGTTCAACATCACTAATCATTAAGGAAATGCAAATCAAAACCACTTTAAGATATCATCTTACTCCAATAAGACTGGCTAGGATCAAGAAAACAAATGATACCAAGTGCTGGAGAGGTTGTGGGGAAAGGGGAACATTCATCCACTGCTGGTGGGAATGTAAACTCGTATAGCTACTATGGAAAGCAGTGTGGAGAATCCTTGGAAGACTTGGAATGAACTTGCCACCCGACCCAGCCATACCACTCCTAGGCATGTACCCTCAAGACTCACCCCACCACAGAGATACATACACAGCCATGTTTATTTCAGCTCTCTTCCCAATAGCAAGGAGCTGGAACCAACTCAAATGCCCCCCAACTGATGAGTGGATAGAGAAAATGTGGTACAGCTACACAATGGAGTTCTATGAAGCAGTAAAGAAAGATGATATCATGAGCTTTGCAGGAAAATGACTGGAGCTAGAAGACATCATGCTGAGTGAAGTAACACAGTCCCCGAAAAACAAACAACAAATGGTATCCCTCATCTGTGGATGCTAGCGCCAATTACCTAGTTGTATTTCTTGTGCACGGCCCCTTGAGCTTTTGTCCAAGCAGTTGGGAGTGATGCATATTGGAAATAACAACAACAACAACAGAAAGGACTACATCAAAGAACTGACTGAAACAGTGAACTTCTGCTCAAAACAGTCAACTTCCACATGGAGAATATCGAAGAAGACTGAGAAAGAGATGAAAAGCAGAATACATGAGCTCTGGTGGGGTGGGGGGATAGGGTGGGGGACACAGGTCTAGATTTGATAATCTTATACAAAATATATATTAAAAAATTAATAAAAAAAGAAGAAAACCTAGGAGGCGTTCCCAGCTCCATGCTTCAGTGGCTGCTGCTCTTTGGAACAATCCTCAGTTCAGCCTGACTCTCGGTCATGGGCTGAACAGTGTTTCCTGGGCCTGATTGAAAAGCAGATGTGCTCCCCGTCCAGGCAGCCACCGAGTCCAGCATGTTACGTCAAAAGGAGATCTCTGTGTGGGAAGCCCTGGCTCCCAAGATGCAGGAAGCCAGCCTGACTCCTGGGAAGAGCCACTTAGCTCTCTCCATCCTGTCCCCAAGAACAGCAAGGGGAAGAGGACATGCTGACCACAGAAAAGGGGGGCACCAGAGACAGAGTGTCCATCTTCTCAAAGCCTCCCAGGAAGATGAACAGGAGCCTAACGCTTCTTCCTTTTAAATGCAGCGCACATTCAGAAGAATGCCATCTCCTGCACCCTAGCCTTCAGGGAACGTAAGCACCATTGCATACTGATTCTCCGATCTGTCAACCAGCCAGCACTTCATAAGGCATCCCTTCCAGGTTGTGTCCAGGCACACTCAGAACTCTGGCACTGCAGTTTGTCTACAACACACTTGTCAAAATGCACTGTGTCTACCAACAACCTGTGCAGATTCAGTTCAGTGCCTGGGCCTGGTGTTCTGCCTTTTCTCTTTTGTAGCCCCTGGCTGGTCTGGGTGACACTGAACTTTTGATCTTCCTCCCTCCATCTCTGGTGTCCTAGGATTACAGGTGTGCGTCATGATGCCCAGCTTATGTAGTGCCAGTGTACAAACCCAGAGCTTCATGCGTGCTAGGCTCCCAGCCCTGGTGTTAACTTGGTGGATGTTAAGATACAGGCCCAGCCACCGGACACATGCACCCAGCTGCATGTCACAGACAGACATTTCCTCAGGAAGTTTTCATCAGAGGACTCCGTAGCCAGAACTGTATCTCACTGGGCTGGAGTTCAGTGTCCTGGGATGGTCTTTGATGATCCCAGCTGTTGTCCTCAGGAATCCTCTTTGATGAGCAGAGGTTGTGGAGGCCACAGTGGAGGGACTTCAAACAGACATTCTGGCTGAGAACTTTCGATCCCCTAACTATGGGTTCAGATGGAAGCTCTTATCCCCCGTGGGTCAAGCAGACTCCTCTGGGGTCCTGTGCTGGAGAAAACTGGCTCCGGGCTCACAGAGAAACAAAAATCCATGCTAATCTGGGGCAGGCATCAAAGAAGTGACCAGCAGGCAGTGGAAGGGACAGGGACATAAAGGCTCCCTTCCCAATTTCCCTGGCCTAGCCTATCAAGAAGCCTGCCTTCACTCTATGATACGAGTCACGCTAAGACCCCGCCCGGGGACTTTTCACCATTCCTCCTGAGCCACACAGGAGGACCCTTGTTCTTCTCCAAGCATGCTTCCCCACTAGAGTCCTCATGTCCCATGGGCAAAGTGGGGCAGACACTGTCCTTGAGGCACAGTCACACATGTGGCCCACCACAGAGCCATGTTGAGAGGACTGATAACTCTAGGCTTATTCTTTTAGGACACTTTATGTCATTCCTGTCAACAGTATTAACAAGGCTCAACCAAGTCTACGAGCCACCTCCCTGGCACTGCCTTTGAAATTTACGTACTGCTTTCACAAATCTTAATTCCCACAATCCAATATCATTGGCCTTCCTCGCCATATTAGAGATGCATAAACTGAGATGAGGTGGCACTCCCAGGAGTGACAGGGAGGTCACCTCTCGGAGCTGGTGTGGCCCTGTCTTACCTATGCTTCCCTTCCAGAGCTTCTCCTCTTTCTTCTCTTCTGCCAGCTGGCTGCTGGTGAGTGAGGTCTGCCGGGAATGTGTCCCGGTGGCTGCAGCAATGGATGGGACAGAGCGGGCAGGCCGCAGGCTGGAAGAGTCTGTCTTTCCAGCATCCTTTCGGGACCGCTGCTGAAGAACCTTTATCATGGCGTCCTTCTCTATGATTTTGGCATGGAGGTTTTTAATACTGTAAAACCAAACAAAAACAGAAGTGTTATTAAAATGCCACTATTAGAAAAATCTGGAACACTTCTCTCAGGCTATTCCAGGGACTTGATTATAATTCAGAGGTACAGGGCCCGTGCAGCAGAAGCCTTCTGGCCTTTACAGTCTAAAGGCTGTGCAAGGTGTGTCCTCCAATGGAGATCAAAAGGGAGCACCCTCTGGGGCCTCAGGAGACAGAAGACTCCAGGTGGAGTATGGGAATGACTGAGCATCTGCTAGGGACCCCCTGAGCTGAGCTGCTCAAATAGGGGCAGGGAGCACCAGGGGGCACAGAAACGCTGGCCCTGAACAAGGTGAGCTTCTAACTACTGTCAGTTTCTCGATTTTCTACAGAGAAAAATTGAAGAAATGGACAGGTCCTATGAAGGAAGGATGACCACCTCTCACGCACCCAGACCTCTACCTCCCGCCCCCGGGGGCCATGGATGGTGAACAAAGTACCATCTTTTTCTTTTTTTTTAATTTAAAAAATTTTTTAATTTATTTTTGTATGTGTATGAATGTATTGTCTGCATGTAGGTTTGTGCACCCATGTTGTGCAATGCCACGGAGGTCAGAAGAGGGTGTTGGATTCCCCTGGAACTGGAGTTAAAGACAGTTCTCAGGCGCCATGTGGGTGCTGGGGATTGAACCCGGGTCCTCTGCAAGAGCAGTCAGTGCTCTTAACCACTGAGCCATCTCTCCAGCCCCAGTACCAGGTTCTTTTCATAACGGATGGAAACTCGCCAAGCCAGCTGATGACTTAATCAGGCACATCTGTTTTCACATCAGCACAGGGGAGGCTCAGGGCACCTGGGGCCCACAGGCCTCTCACCAAAACTCCTGCTGGAAATTGTGTGTGCCTTTCAGAGGCGTTCACACTGGCTGTCTAGGCTCTTCATCCCTGGCGGGAATGGGAAACTCTGGCTCCAGAGCTCTGGACCTTTGGAGTGGAATTCCTTTTTCATTTTCAGTTCAGGCTGTAGAGACAAATACCCAGAACTAACATGGGCATCTCCAGTCATTAGGGAGCTTCAGTCTTACGTGTCCTCTACCGGGCTCTTGCATGGAGCCACTTGCTTAGGTGTAAGCCTGCTGACACCCTTCTTTCTGGGGCAGAGGAGTCTGCAGAGCCCTCAGAACAGGGAGAAAGTGTCCCTGAGTGGAGGGTCTGGGGCCAGCGTGCAGCCACAGCTGGTCTGCACTGAAGCATGGCAGTGAGCGGCTGCTCACAGTGGTCCCTTACGTGTACTCCATGTCCTGACACCTCCTATTGGCCTGTGCCACTTCCTCCTCCTCCTGCCAGATGTGTGCCTCCAGCGAGCTCTCACCACCATAGCTGCCATTCCTTGAGTGGTTGATGATGGTGGTGTCCCTGCGAACAGAAGATGGACACTGGGTCTCAACCCTTCTTCCTTGGTTTTCCACACAACGGGCTCAGAATGGAGAGGGAGGCAATTGATTTGGAACTGAGCTCTCCTTCTCACCTTTCACTGGAACCCAAAGGCTCTCCACCCCGACTTCCCCAGTTCAGTTGTCAGTTGGGCAAGATGCCAGGATCAGGAACAGAGTAAAAGCTTGAGGATAATCATAATCCCCTGGTGGGTGCCATGCTGCAAACTGTCCCTTAACCTCCTCCACCTGCCAGCTCTCTCCTAAACTTGGCCCAGTTCTCTTTCTAGCTGTATTTAATTAATTAACTCTGTAATTAAGTGGCATCTAAGGGCTGCACTCACAGGGGTTCTTGATCAGTGCAGCTCTGCCCCTCACCAAAGATTCTTCTTTCTGCAGAATGCAGATTATTACAGAGATACACAGCTGGCCAAAGTGTAGAGAGCAAGCGACCATGGACAGCTCCTTCTCGGTTGGGACTACTATTTACAACCCCTGTACCCAGGCCTTAGGGGACATTGAGGAAGAAAGGGCAGAGAGACTGCATGAGCCAGAGCGCCTGGAAGACGGCTGCAAAATCCTGTCTCCGGAGGATGCAGAGCTCGGAATGCTCCCCTGCCATAGTCGCTTGCATGAGACCACACCGGTCAGTGTTCCAGTGTTGGCGGGGCAGAGCTCACACCATCCTGTAGCTAGTGAGGAACTATGGGGAATCAATGGCTGCTCAAACAGAGAAAGCCAGGCTCCATTGGAGATGGGGCCCCGGGTAGGTTGCCATGTCCAGTGGTCAGGCCTGCAGTCCTATGGACAGCACTAATTAGACTCAGTAGGACATAGTGATATATGATGCATGTAGGATGACATATACGCTATACATGAGAGAAGAAAAGGATATAAATTTGAGAAGGGGATTTGCAGATGGAACCCAGGGGAACCGGGAGGGATGGATGCGATCAAAATGCACCGCACTCATGTGTGAGATTCTAAAAAATAAAAAAACAGCCAAGACAACCAACCAAAAAGAGACAGAAGCTAAGGGAAACAAAATTCAAAACTAAGAATCCTCTTCTCCTGCTAACAGTGCTGAGTGCTAAGATGCAGGGCATGTGATGACTGTGTGGATGGTGCCTGTGGCATGTGATGACTGTGTGGCCTGTGCCTGTGGCACGTGATGACTGTGTGGACGGTGCCTGTGGCACGTGATGACTGTGTGGACGGTGCCTGTGGCACGTGATGACTGTGTGGACGGTGCCTGTGGCATGTGATGACTGTGTGGGCTGTGCCTGTGGCACGTGATGACTGTGTGGGCGGTGCCTGTGGCATGTGATGACTGTGTGGGCGGTGCCTGTGGCACGTGATGACTGTGTGGGTGGTGCCTGTGGCACGTGATGACTGTGTGGCCTGTGCCTGTGGCACGTGATGACTGTGTGGGCTGTGCCTGTGGCACGTGATGACTGTGTGGGCTGTGCCTGTGGCACATGATGACTGTGTGGGCAGTGCCTGTGGCACATGATGACTGTGTGGGCTGTGCCTGTGGCACATGATGACTGTGTGGGCAGTGCCTGTGGCACGTGATGACTGTGTGGGCTGTGCCTGTGGCACGTGATGACTGTGTGGACGGTGCCTGTGGCACATGATGACTGTGTGGGCTGTGCCTGTGGCACGTGATGACTGTGTGGGCAGTGCCTGTGGCACGTGATGACTGTGTGGGCTGTGCCTGTGGCACGTGATGACTGTGTGGGCGGTGCCTGTGGCACATGATGACTGTGTGGGCTGTGCCTGTGGCACGTGATGACTGTGTGGATGGTGCCTGTGGCACATGATGACTGTATGGCCTGTGCCTGTGGCACGTGATGACTGTGTGGGTGGTGCCTGTGGCACGTGATGACTGTGTGGCCTGTGCCTGTGGCACGTGATGACTGTGTGGATAGTGCCTGTGGCACGTGATGACTGTGTGGGCTGTGCCTGTGGCACATGATGACTGTGTGGGCAGTGCCTGTGGCACATGATGACTGTGTGGGCTGTGCCTGTGGCACATGATGACTGTGTGGGCTGTGCCTGTGGCACGTGATGACTGTGTGGATGGTGCCTGTGGCACATGATGACTGTATGGCCTGTGCCTGTGGCACGTGATGACTGTGTGGGTGGTGCCTGTGGCACGTGATGACTGTGTGGCCTGTACCTGTGGCACGTGATGACTGTGTGGATGGTGCCTGTGGCACGTGATGACTGTGTGGGCTGTGCCTGTGGCACATGATGACTGTGTGGGCAGTGCCTGTGGCACATGATGACTGTGTGGCCTGTGCCTGTGGCACGTGATGACTGTGTGGATGGTGCCTGTGGCACATGATGACTGTGTGGGTGGTGCCTGTGGCACATGATGACTGTATGGGCAGTGCCTGTGGCACGTGATGACTGTGTGGGCGGTGCCTGTGGCACGTGATGACTGTGTGGACGGTGCCTGTGGCATGTGATGACTGTGTGGATGGTGCCTGTGGCACGTGATGACTGTGTGGCCTGTGCCTGTGGCACGTGATGACTGTGTGGGCGGTGCCTGTGGCACATGATGACTGTGTAGATGGTGCCTGTGGCACATGATGACTGTGTGGACGGTGCCTGTGGCACGTGATGACTGTGTGGGCAGTGCCTGTGGCACGTGATGACTGTGTGGACGGTGCCTGTGGCACGTGATGACTATGTGGAAGGTGCCTGTGGCACGTGATGACTGTGTGGACAGTGCCTGTGGCACATGATGACTGTGTGGATGGTGCCTGTGGCACGTGATGACTGTGTGGCCTGTGCCTGTGGCATGGTGCCTACAGGTTTAATCTACTGGCATATGGAAACAATTACCATTGTTGCTGGTGATCTTTTTAAAAATATTGTATTCATCATTTTTATTTTATGTGTATGAGAACCTTACCTGCATCCTTGTAAGTGTACTTGTGTTGTGTAATACCTGCAGAGGTCAAAAGAGTGTGTTGAGTTCCCTGGGAATGGGAGTTATGGCTAACAATCATTAGCTGCCATGTGGGTGCTGGGAGCTCTTCTTTGAGAGCAGCCAGTGCTCTCTCCTGCTGAGCCATCTCTCCAGCCCCTAACTACTGGTGGTCTTATGCTGCACTCTTCATCCCTGCCTTAGCTCACTCTTCCAATCATAGCTAAAGTTCTGCCTCTCTGTATCACCTGTGTAGTGGCTATTTCAGCATTTACTGGAAAATGGGGTTTTGGTAACTACTTGATACACAGATTGGTCCTCTCAGGAGTGAGGCTTCAAGCTGAGGTCTTCCTGCCCACTTGTATTATGTCTCCCTCCTTATTTGATGGCCCCTGCATAGGGTTTAAGTCAATTCACAGTAGCAAACATGTTGGATCCCAGGGTAGAAAGATACAGAAAAGGGAATGTCCTGTGACAAAAGCTCAGTGGGCGAGGGCAGCGGCAGGAGAGGGCCAAGCTCAGGTGGGTGGGAAGGCAGTGCACTTGGGTGGGCGGGAAGGCAGCGCACTCTCCTGTTCAAGACAACTCTTCCCACCACTGCTTTGCCAAACAACACTTCTAATGGTCAAGATAAGCACAAATGAAATAAGTGAATGGTCTGTGTAATACATCTTCCAATAAAAGCACAACAATCCTGTGATTACAGGACCGTCAAACTCACTGGAAGTGCTCCAGCCAAATATTCCTACTGTGCAATGTCATATTACAATACTACAGTCACGGCGAAAAGCTTACAGCTCTTTTCTGGAACATTCAATATCAGAGAGGAGAGAGAGAGAGAGAGAGAGAGAGAGAGAGAGAGAGAGAGAGAGAGAGAGAGAGAGAGATTCCTAATCAGTTGGAGGTATCAAGATGTGAGCACATTATTTCAGAGACTAGCAAAGCACAATGCACATGATCCCCATTCTTATTTTGGTCTTTTCGAGACAGGGTCTCCCTGTAGCCCCAGCTGTCCTGGAACTCACTCTGTAGACTAGGCTGGCCTTGACCTCACAGAGATCCGCCTGCCTCTGCCTGCCGAGTGCTGGGATTAAATGTGTGCGGCACCACGTCCGGCTGTGCTCCCCATTCTTACAATGTGTTCAGAGGTGGTGAAACCAGGGTCAAGTGACCCCAGGACACTGTTAACGAGTGACAAAAAGGGACCTAAACCCTTAACCATACCCCAGAATGGAAAGAAATTTCATCTGCCTTTATGAAGGAGATCTCAACAAAGACTTGGAGTGATGAAACAAATAGGTGAAGGGGCACAGGTAAAACACAGCCCCGAAGTACAGACTGTGGCTGTGAATATATCAGAAAAACAAATCTCAGAAAAAGCAGGCCGAATGGTTGAACAGCTATGCAGAATTACACATGCCCCCAGGCGTGCAGAAACATCTATACAGGGATTAGTGGCTAGAAACATTTCCTGTCAAATTACTTTGAAAAGAATCTGTGGCACAAGAGGCAAATTTAAAAATTCAGGTTTATGTTGTCAAGTATGCTAGCAGGCATTTTAGATAAAATCAAGTTGGGTTGGTCATGGTGGCACACACCTTTAATCCCAGCATTCAGAGCCAAGCTAAACAGAGTTCCAGGCTTGGTGGAACTACAGCGAGGCTGCCTCAAAACCACCACCAGACAGCAAGCACCCCAAATTCTAAAGGAACATTACATTGCCTTGAAGTTTGTAAAATTTCAAGACCTTCCCCACAAATCACAAATAAGCTCTGTCTGAAAAACTGTGGTCAGCAGCATCAGGAGAGTAAAGACCTCAGGGAGCGGCCCTGTCCTCCCACAAGAGCAACTGGCACCCGGGTAAGAAGTTCTGTCTGCTTCTGAGAGGTCAGCGATCGCAGCTGGGTTTGTTGGCTGATGATGTCCCTCATAGAAGGAGGAGGCAGAGAGGAGCACTGGACCCTCGCTTGAGTATCGGGTCACTCCTCTTAACCACTTGTATGCAATTCTGTCCTAAATACACTGGCCTCAGAGTCTCAGATTGGAGCACTTAGGCTGGGGAGGATTGGGGACAGAGAGCCCCACCTCTGTGGCTGTGGGGAAACCATCACCCGTGCTGGGCCCAGACCTTCTGGTGTGGCTGCTTCAGTGGTCAGCCAGCTCTGTAGGCTTAATAAACTCGCTGGTTCTCCAGCAAGAACGGCAGTGCAGTGCGCTGGAACTTTGATTTGTCCTCGGGACGTTAGGAGGAAGAGAGGGGAACAGCTGTTCATGTCCCTCCCGGAGAAAGAATTTTAGTAACAGACAGGGCAAAACCCGATATACGAAACCCTGTTTGTCATTTATAAATCATTGCATGTAAATGTGAAGCAGGCATCGGCCTGAACAGTCAGAATCTAGTGACTAAGCATAGTTTATCTGCACATTCATCATGGCAACAAGAGCTGGGAATTCCAAAAAAGGACTCTCGGACCTTTTTCTCCCTTGCGTCACTGGGAAAGGCCATGCTAGAGCGATGAGGGGGTGTGTGTCTTTGGATTAAGCATTTTTTTTATTTATGTGTAAGTGAATACATATCTCTGCACATGTGCCAGGTGCCCACAGAGGCCAGAAGAGAGCATAGGGCCTGCTGGAGTTACAGGCAGTTGTGAGCTGTCATGTGGGTGATGGGAACTGAACTCTGGTCCTCTGAGCAGCAGGGGCTTTTAACCATGGAACCATCTCTCCAGCATCCGGACCAAGGCTTTCCTTGTAAAACAAGGCATTCGAGTGCCTCTGAGCCTCCCCTATGACCTCCGATCTGATTGTGCACAGGCTAAGCTCTAGGGACAGTGACACCCCATAATGCTCAATAACACGACACAAAACAGAGAAGAAGGACAAAGAAAAGAACTGCAGTAAGACCCCACCCAGGACCCCGAGGAGAGTAGGGCAGAATAACAGGGCTGGGGGTCCCCAACAAGGACAAGAAATATCTCCCCTTGTCCGAAGGGAGAGGAAAGGGCTATGGCTACAGCACGGGAGACGGCGGCTATGTCTGGAGTCTCACCCTTGCACACATCTCCCACACTCCTGTGCCCTCCACACACTTGCACACATCTCCCACGATCTCATGCCCTCCGCACATTTGCACACATCTCCCACGATCCCGTGCCCTCAGCATACTTGCACACATCTCCCACGCTCCCGTGCCCTCAGCACACTTGCACACATCTCCCACGGTCCGGTGCCCTCCACACACTTGCACACATCTTCCATGTTCCTGTGCCCTCCGCACACTTGCACACATCTCCCACGCTTGCACACATCTCCCATGCTCCGGGGCCCTCCGCACACTTGCACTCACTGTTCCATAGCCTCCCATCCAGGTTACACACTCACACCACTGGGGCTTTGAGTCCAGAGAGGACAGTAGGCACTCTGTGCATAACAGTCCAGAGTTAAAATGCCCTGTCCTCTACGAGCCCCAGGGAGGTCAGGGGCTTGTCGCAGATCACACACTCAGCATCAGTGATGGAGGCAGGTGTCCTACCTCCCTGTGCAGTGCTCCTCTTGTGAAACGGAGTTACCCTACCCACCAGTGAAAAGGAGGTATAGCCTAAATCTACTCCACAAGACCAAATCCTCATTTCCATTCTCCTCAAGATAGGGAGGTGACTCTGTCATCAGCTCCAAAAACATGAGGCTGGGGATAACAACTACTCTTCACTTTAGAAAAACCCAAACCTTTTCTCGGCATTGCCAGTCCTGTCCTCACAAGCTGCAGGCTGCACCTGCTTCTGACCTCCTACCTCACAATTCCTGTGTATCTGGAGCCTGCTCTGATGAACACCAGCAGCCCAGGCACAGACAACACACAAAAGTTAGAAAACGAACCCAAAGCAGTCACATTCCACAGGCACATGGACGTTTCCCAGGTGCGAGCACGCTGGGCGCCAAGGCAGGCATCTGAGCCGCACACTGGACCTGCTTTCCGACCAGAGCTGGGGCTTCTCTGTCTGAGACAGGGATCTAGGAGCCCACAAACAGCTCAGAAAATCTCCTGCCATCCCAGCATGCTTTCTCCAACCCCTTGCAGAAGAAATAACATTCCCTAGAGCAGCAACGAAGCCCAGAAAGCACCTGCGACTTCTCTTTCATTCACTTGGCTGGCTCAGACCGTATGTCGTCAGCCTATGTATTAAGATGTTTTTCGTTCCACATGAAGAATTTTGAGAAAGACTGAGAATGAGATGAAAAGCGTGTTTGGCAGAATACATGAGCTCTGGTGGGGTGGGGGGATAGGGTGGGGGACACGGGTCTAGATTTGATTAGTAACACAAAAAATAAATAAATTTAAAAAAGATGTTTTTCGATGTTCCTCTGAAACTGGAGGGTACTCTCCAAATACACTCGCCCTAAATTTTGCCGAATTCCAAATGCCCAATATGACTTTGGGACCAAATGCAAATGGAGAGAAAGGCAGGGGGGGGGGTGGCCCTGCCTTGACACCCAGCTCCCAAGTGTGGGCGGCAATCCGCCTGCAGCCCTGGCCCAGAAACCCAACACCAGGGTAAGTGCTTCCTTCCTTCTGAATGTCTTTGTCAGTTGTTTGTGGCCTCTGGCACATTTTGAGATAACAGTTAAAGGAAGAATAAGCCTGTCTCCCTAACAGAGAGAAAGTAAAGCCACAGCAAAGTACCAATGGCTGCAGGTGAAGCCTCCAAGTGAGCTCATTGGACTTGGTTGAGATTATATATATATATATATATATATATATATATATATATACAGATAGATATAGATATAGATATAGATATATAGACAGATAGATATAGATATAGATATAGATATATAGACAGATAGATATAGATATAGATATAGATATATAGATAGATAGATATAGATAGATAGATAGATATAGATAGATAGATAGATAGATAGATAGATAGATAGATAGATAGATAGCCAGAGTCCTCTGAATCATCTCTCTAGCCCTTTGACCTTGTTTTCTTCCCCCGTAAAGTGGGGGTAAGAATAACAGGACCTCAGGTTGCTGTGAGGACCGTACATTCTTTCTGCCTGACCCAGGCTACAGGCCCAATATTAAAAAAGAAAAAAAACCCACGAAGTTCACTTTCCTTACATCACATAAAGATCACAAGCTATGTGGAAGAACTCCGGGCTGTCCTAAGTGCACAAGTGTTTTCAGCAACTCTGGAATAATCAGCTCAGGCGCCTCTCCACAATCTCCTTAAGGAGAGTGTCTACAACTAGTTTGGCACCACAGGCAATGTACATACAGCCCAAATCACCCTCCAGAGCTGCCGCATTGAGTCATCAAGTAGCACTGTAGCTTTAAAGACAGTCTTGGGCCAGGCAGACAACTCAGCGAATAAGCAATTGTCAAAGAAGTCTGATGGGCTGAATTAGAATCTGCAGAAGCTATGTAAAGGTGGACACAGAAGCATGAGTCTGTAACACCAGGTACCTTACAGTAGCGTGCGGGTGCAGACAAGAGTCCCTGAAGCTTGTTGGCCTGGTGTATGCAGTGGGAATCAACAGAAGACCCTGTCTCAAACAAGGTGGAACATGAGAACTGATGCCCAAACCTGTGCTTTGAGTCCCACACATGTTGCATGGCACATATGTGTCCATATTCAAACACATACATGTTTAAAAATCACCTTTCACTAACCTTGCTCCCTGGGATGGGTCTCTGGGCCTCATTGGACCCCTTGAATTTTTTATTTCTGGGACAAAGTCTAGTCCTGCAGCCAGGCTGCCTTTGAATTCCCAATCCTCCTGCCTCAGCTCCTCAATGCTGGTTCTACAGTGTGGGCCGCCGTGCCCCGGGGCCTGAACTGCGGGCAGCAGCAGCACCACGCTCCCTCTCACCTCTCAGCTGCGGCAGCGGCTGCCGCGCTCATGGCAAAGTGGCGGATGGTGCTCTCCTCCAGGTACTTCTGCTCCCACTTGGTCATGTCGGCCTCCAGGGCCAGGATCCTCTCCTCCTTCTCCCGCAGGAGTTCCAAGAGGGCAGGGGCATTGCATTCCGGCACGCTGGCTGGCTGGCCACTTCCGTGTTTCTGGAGAAAGAGAAACAACACCATGATGCTTCAAAAGAGCTGTGGGAATCACATCAGCCAGCAGAGACACAGGGTCCATCCATCCTGCACCGTCCTGCAGAGACACAGGGTCCATCCTGTACCATCCTGCAGAGACACAGTGTCCATCTATCCTGTACCATCCTGAAGAAACAGTGTCCATCCATCCTGCACCATCCTGCAGAGACACAGTGTCCATCCATCCTGCACCGTCCTGCAGAGACAGTGTCCATCCATCCTGCACCGTCCTGCAGAGACACAGGGTCCATCCATCCTGCACTGTCCTGCAGAGACAGTGTCCATCCATCCTGCACCGTCCTGCAGAGACAGTGTCCATCCATCCTGCACCATCCTGCAGAGACACAGTGTCCATCCATCCTGCACCGTCCTGCAGAGACACAGGATCCATCCATCCTGCACTGTACTGCAGAGACACAGTGTCCATCCATCCTGCACCATCCTGCAGAGACACAGGATCCATCCATCCTGCACCGTACTGCAGAGACACAGTGTCCATCCATCCTGCACCATCCTGCAGAGACATTGTCCATCCATCCTGCACCGTCCTGCAGAGACACAGTGTCCATCCTGCACCCAACCTTCAGATTGGATCATTCGAAGCTGGAAGACCCACCTTAAATGTGGGTGTTACATTCTGAGGGCAGCCAGTGTAAAAGGCCACGGCAGAAGGGAGGTCTTCCATTTTGGCTGCTTGCCTTTTTTCACTGGTGAGTTCGTGTTGCTCTGTGACCACCTCCTCGGATTCCAGTGTAGACTGAAGACTAGCAGATTTCCCAGAATCCATCTGGCCTTCAGCACACATTGGGACTACTGAGACATCCATCCTCGTGGACTAAGCAACTGCAGGATTCTCAGCCTCTCCAGTGTGATGCAGCCATTGCTGGATTACTTGGACTCTATCCTGTGAGCTAATATATATATCATATATAATATATAGATGCATATATAATAATGTGATATATGTGTATATATATATGTGTGTGTGTGTGTGTGTGTGTGTGTGTGTGTGTGTGTGTGTATGTATGTATATTCATTCTACCGGCTCTGCTTCCTTAGAGAACCTTGACTAATACACCTGTGTAGGTCACTAACCTCATGTGGCCAGGTACCAAGAAAGACCTGTCATGGCCTCTCTGAGCCTTCTGTGCTGCACATAGCTACCAGTATCTAGCCTTGTTACCAACTCAGCAGCTTGTCTGCAATTTTCTCTTGCGCTCACGCGGGGTCACAGCAGATGTTCACCTCCCTCCATTCAGGTTATTAAGTTATCTAATGGTTGCATGCATTTCAGCATTCAGGCCTCTAGAGACAGCATGGTCTACCAGGTAAGGGTGTCTGCCAGTCAGAAGATGGAACTGAGGTGAGGCAGGGCAGCATGTGACACTCCGCTGGTCCACAGACACTGGTATGTACCCTATGCTGGGAAGCAACAGTGACAGACACAGGAACACCCTTCCTCTCTTCCCGTGTTAGGGTTTTGTGTTCATTTCTCTCCCAGTTGCTAATGCTGCTGAAGTATGTTGCTGTCCTTAGAACAGCACCTCTCTACAACCCACTGTTGACTGAGCCCTCTTCTTGCTCATCCTCTGGCCCTGACCCATCCTTCTCTCTTCCTCTTCAACCCAACACACTCTGTCACCTGCTTTTCAGTGGTAACAATTTGAAAGGGGGCAGCAAAGCTGTCCTAAGCCTTCAGTTACCCTGAAGTTAACACTGGTAAGAGCAGTAAGAAGTTCTTAGCCACTGAGTGCAGGGAGGGTGCAGATTATCTCCCTCCCTCCTCCCTCCCTCCTCCCCCGTCCCTCCCTCCCTTCTTCCCTCCCTCCCTCCCTTCCTTCCTCTCTCCTCCACCCCTCCCTCTCTTCCCATACTAGGGATTGAATACAGGGTCTAGTGCATCCTGGGCAAGCTTTCAACCAGTGAGCTACGGTCTCCAAGTTTTTCTCAGTCCCACTGACGATACAAGATAACCCCTATGCATTTCCCTCATTTGATGACAAGGAAGTCTTGCTCTGGTGGAGGAAGCAGGAGTTTCACAATGATGCCGAATCTGACCCTGGAGCCTACACCCCAGCTCCATGAAGGAGCCCTGCGCCTCTGGTCCCCACCCTTTTGCAAGCACCTAGGATGGCTCCCAGGAACCATGGAGCTCACCAGGCTGTGCCCTCAGATGCTGGCTCTGTGTCCAGCATCAGAGGCAAAGCACAGCTGCATATGGGGTGTTGCCTCTGTGCCATTCTGGAGCAGGGTGGGGAGTAGTACCCTTCATCAGGATGGCCATGACACTGGGCTTTGTAACCCTGCAACCTCAGCATGATTTCAAAAAAGGTCACAAGATGTGAAGGAGCAGGGTGTGGTAGGGGTTGCCACAGAAGCTGTCCATGTGGGTGCTGGGGAGGGGGAGGAGGAGGAGGGAGGAGGAGGATAGAGGAGGGAGGAGGAGGAAGGAGGGAAGAGGGGGAAGGAGGAGGAAGAAGAAGAGGAAGATGAGGGAGGATAGAGGAGGAGGGAGAGGGAGAAGGAGGTGGAGGAGGGAGAGAGAAGAGGAGGAGGGGAGGAGAGAGGTCAGAGGCTCCACGCCAGCCTTTTCCAGAAGGGCTGAGCTTCTCAGATGACTCTGTGTCCAAGAGAGGACTCTGAGTCATACCTGGAAGGTTTAGGTGGCGCTGCTCCAGACCTATGTGTCACATGATGCCCTTTACAGCATCTACCTATGAACTGGTAAAAAAAAGAAAAACTTTGGTGGACGTTCCTGAAATACCATTTTTACTAGTTCTCATAAAATAATGTATGCTCACTATCAAAGTTAGAAATAAAAAAGTACAAAAGGAAGAAATAAAACACAGTACTTAATTCTTTTAATGAGTAGACAGAAAAGCAAAAGGAAAATCTCTGAGCACACAGCACGTCACAGAGACAGATTAACGCCATCATCCGGGCAACGCAAACTGTAAAGATATTTGTAGAGAAATGCTGAGCATCAAAGCTCGCTCAGCTCTGAAGACAGCCTCGCTTACTCTGGTCCCATGTCAGCCATATGCCTGCAGACCTGCTGTTGGTTCCCAAAGAACATCTAAGGAGGTGAAGGGTGATTTTCCCAGAGAGCCACAATCCTGCCACAGACGCTCTCAAGTAAGCCTGGGCTGTCACAGCCCATGCACACTATTCTTACTGGTCTGAGTGATTAAGACAAGGTTATATTCTTTTTTAAAATTTTTATTTGTTAATTTTTATTGTATGTGTGAGTGTATTGTCTGCTTGTACACTGCCATGCAGCGCCGGCAGAGGTCAGGCGAGCATCGGATCCCCTGGAACTACAATAACAGATGGTCTTTAGCCACCATAGGAGTGTTGGCAACTAAATGTGGGTCCCCCGCAAGAACAGCCAGTGTATTCTTATATGTTGTCCTTGAGAGTTTAGGCCATTTGACATTTCCTCCTGCCTACCTATGAGGTAGATATCTTGAAAATGGAAACCTACAATGTTTTCCTACTCGGTGCTATTTTATTGCCCTGGAATACCTCAGGCTCCTTGAGGCTTTCCACACTCCATGTGTAACCAGTTGTACACATGTGAAACTAAGAAAATGGAAAGTATACTTAATGGTTTAATTAGCTACCTAGTCTAATAAGTATAAGAAAAGTATAGATCAAATGTGTCAGGTATCTATTTCTTCTGCCAGTGATACCCATTTTTGTAAACTGTAGTGACTGTTTGATTCCTAGCTCAATTAGCCTGGCCTAGCTTAGATCAAAAAAGGCAGCAGGTGTTCTGACCTGAGCCTGGGATATCTACTTTGTCAACTATAATTACCAGGTAAACACAGGAAGGAGTTTCCTTGAGATAATATGGCACACCAAAGTAAAGAGCCACAGGACCTCGGTGCCAGCCATAAAGTGATAACACACAAAGGCTGACTTAGCCCCCATCTAGACTTCTGTTTGAAGCCTAGAAAATCCTGAAGCCATTTTTGCTACTTCTGGGACCTCACACATGAGAAAGACTAAACAAGTGTTGCGACTCTCTCCTGGATGAATACTCGATCTCTTAGCTGTTCCAAGAATTTTTCCTTAGCACAAGGAGGTTTCAGAGTGAGGGTACACAGAGGATGAGTATTCACCACGAAGAGACCCCCTGGTGTAAGTGGCAGGGAGCAGAGGAAAACATGCCCTTCCACCTGAACCAGGGCCGACAACAGAGCCGAGGTGGGAGGCCAGGTGGCATGCTCCATTTTCTGGGCAATCTGGGTAGGCCTGCCCTCCTCCTGAAGGGGCCAGTGCCAGAGGGAACCGTAGGGGCTGCTGGCCCCAGGGCGTTTTCACGTGTTTCAGCCACTGCAACTCTGCAGATAACACCACAGAGCCTGCCTCATGCCTTGCTCCTCCTGTCCAGGATTAACCCAGACAGAATGCAGAGAAAATTCCCACTTTGGAGGAACCCGGGGGTGGGAGAGGTTGTATGTGGGGGGTGGGACGGCCTGGGAAGGGTGGGGGATGGGGATTACAGGGCGGGAGCCTCTGTAATCCTGCACCAACTCTCTCTTCACAGGCACGCATGGACCCTGGGCTGCTCTACTCTGCGCTTACAGCTGAGGAGACCAGCAGTTCAGGTGCGCGAATCCCTTTCTCGACAGCCCCCTACACTCAGCGGTCAGCACGGGCCTGGATGAGCTCTTAAGTGCAGCTCCTCTGGGGATCCCAGTGTCACCGCGTTGAGGTCACACTCGCAGCCTTCAGGGCCAGGCCTTGGGCTGTCCCCTGACCCACTGTGAACCTCCTCCCAGGAGCTGGCTCTCCACTGACTACAGGAAAAGCCACTCTCTCAATCTGGCCAACTGCTTTCGGCGCTGGGGCATCACCTCCACGCTGGCCACCTCACCAGGGGCTCCTGCCGCTGCACACAGCTGCCCTGGGCTTGTCACACCTTCGTGCTTCTCCCTTCACACACCTTTCTGTCCTCTGTGCTCCTGCTCTGCATGCCCAGCAAGTCACTGTTCACAGCCCTGCACAGATGTCCTCTGTGCTCCTGCTCTGCATGCCCAGCAAGTCACTGTTCACAGCCCTGCACAGATGTCCTCTGTGCTCCTCCTCTGCATGCCCAGCAAGTCACTGTTCACAGCCCTGCACAGATGTCCTCTTGGGAAGGTCATCTAAAGTACACTTCCCTCTTCCCAGCCTCATGGCAGCACCTCCACGGAGGCTGTGTGGTGCAGAGTCCAGTGGACCGCCCTCGAGGAGGTGAGCGCGGGAGTCCTCCTGTGGGATTCACCAGCCGCTCAGCCTGCTCCTCACCTGCTGGGTCCGCAGCGCATCCAGCTCCCTCTCCAGCCAGGTCCTCAGCCTGCGTTCCATCTGCTCTCGCTTCTCGCACGCCGACTGCAGCTGGGTCAGGGCCTGCTGCAGCTTCTCAACCTTATCCACGTAGGCTTGCTTTTCTCGTAACTGAGGAGACAGTCAAACAGCACAGAACTGAGATGTCTGAGCGAGCGGAAGGCAAGCTGGACATGCTGGAGAAATTGCAGGTGTGTACAGTGCCCAGAAGTGCTGGGACACAAGCCCTTCGTACAACCAAGTGGCCAGAAGGCTTGGGATGTAAGGCCCTCCCAGGTACCTGCTTTGGGAAGTGTGGACAGCTTTGAGTTCACTGTGTAGTTACTGCTTAATAATTATTACACCATTTGAAGCCACTGAAATTGAAATTAATAAAGAATTTTCAGTGTCATGAAGAAATCCTTTCCTAGGCATGGTGGTGCCTGTCTTTAATCTCAGCACTGGGGAGCCAAGGCAGAGTTAGGCAGGTCTCTCATGAGTTTGAGGCCAGCTTGGTGGTCTACATGAGTTCCAGGCCAGCTAGGGTTAGGTAGTGAGACCCTGTCTCAAAAGATTCTTTTAAAAAGGGTCTAGAGAGCTGGAGAGATGGCCTAGCGGTTAAGAGCGCTGACTGCTCTTGCAGAGGACCCAGATTCGATCCCTAGCACCCACATGGCGGCTGAGAGCCGTCTGTAACTCCAGTTCCAGGGGAATCTGACACCCTATTCTGACCTCCGCGGCATTGCACAACATGGGTGCACAGACCTGCCTGCAGACAGTACATTCATACACATAAATAAAATTTAAAAAATAAACAAATAATTAAAAATAAAAAGGGTCTAGAGAGATGGCCCAGCAGTTAAGGGCACTGGCTATTCTTACAGAAGACCAGAGTTCAAATCCCAGCACCACATGTCAGTTCACAACTGTCTATAACTCCAGTTACAGGGGATCCTACTCCTTAAGGCTAAGGTAAGTTTACCCGGGTAAACTTACATATATGTGGCAATACACTCATACTCAAAATAAAAATAATTAAAAAGTTTTTAAAAAGAAAAAGAATGAAAGAAATGCTTATTCTATGTTAAATGAGTAATCGTGAATAAAAAAGTATTTTTATATCATCACAACTACATCTGTCAAACTACCATTGATCCATGAAAAAGTACATTCTTAAAGCATTTGCCATGTTTATCTGCATGGTAGAACAGCAACTTCTGGGAAACAAATTAGAAATTTATGATTTTCTGTATTTTTCAATTGTTCTATAATAAATAAAAGTTATATAACAAATAATAAATACTATATGATAAATATTTAACTAATAAATAATACACTAAAATTATTTCTATAATTGAGAAATTATACGCATGTATGTATGGTTTTGTACGCATGTGTACCCATTTGTACATTTGTGAATGAATATACAAATTATTCTGTGTTTGTTGTAACTCTCCTTATCACTGAGCAGCTGAAGCCTTCAGAGGCAGGAAGGACACAGCGAACAGGCAATGCAACGGCAGGGCGGTAGAAATGAACAGAGATGATTATAAAGATAGCGTGAGGTACAGATTTAGGGTCACGACGCATAATGTCAAACCCTAATCCTCAGCCCTCGCTGCTCCCTGTGCTGGGAGTCTGGCCCAAATTCATAAATCCAGGTGCATTTCTAGCTTCCTGGGAATCTCTGGTGCCAAAATATCAGGCTGAAACATTTACAGCATCCAGTGCTCAGTGAGAAGACAATGGATGCTACTTCCTGCCTCTGCACCTGGATATGCAGCTGCCTTGCCAGTGACTCAACCCCAGGCTGCAGCACAGTCTAACAGGCAGGCAGCAACGTGCCAGGGTCTGAAAGCTTGCTGCTTAGGGAGGCTGTGAGCCTAGGCTGCACTGACATGAGCTGTGCTGGCTTCTGTCATATCTGAGTCCCGGGAGTAAGACAGAGGCACTTTGGATTACTCCAGGAGGGGACAGCAACTTTACAGAAGTTTCTGCCCCACTGGGATTGCTGTCTTCTGGACCTTTCCTTCATGGAGCTTGACTATTCGGTTCAGTTGAGCAGGCTTCTGAGAAGCTACAAGGTGCTATCCCGTGATTCATAGCAGCCTCTTTGGAGCAAATGTTTCCTGAGTACTATTCAGATACCACTCGCTGTGCTCCACTGTAGACAGCTTTCTGAGTGCACAGCCACTAGGATGCAACTGTCATGAGAATCGTTTGCTTTTCCCCCGCTGGACAGAGTGAGCGGTGTGTCCCCAGTGCATGAAGCAGTCCCTAAGTATGGACTTGTTAACTAAGGGGTGTTATCTCCAAGCAAATCCAAGATCCCTGGATGCATGGATCTGTCCCCACCTCTGCATTAACCTTAAGTCTGGCAAGGAGAATTTCACAATGAGAATATTTTATACCCATAATTATGTCAGCCAGCATTTTTGGAGCACTACCACACCAAGCATTGTGCTTTCTAAATTCTAGATCATTTAACTCCACAGTGACAACAAAACATAACGCACTTCACTATCTCCATTTGAGAGACTAGAAAACCCAAGGTGGAGAGGCTCAAAGGATGTGCCCAGGGTCACACAGCTGGTATTTTGGAAGATTGCACACCCCACTTTCGGCAGGCTAGATCCATGATCGCTTGTAATAGTTGTGGTTACATATGTGGGGCACTGGCCGTAAGTCACCTGGACTGAATTAAGCCTCTAAAACAAAGCTGGGGCTAAGGAAATGCAAATCAAAATCACTTTAAGATATCATCTTACTCCAATAAGACTGGCTAGGATCAAGAAAACAAATGATACCAAGTGCTGGAGAGGTTGTGGGGAAAGGGGAACACTCATCCACTGCTGGTAGGAATGTAAACTCATATAGCCACTATGGAAAGCAGTGTGGAGAACCCTTGGAAGACTTGGAATGAACTTGCCACCCGACCCAGCCATACCACTCCTGGGCATGTACCCTCAAGACTCACCCCACCCCACCGCAGAGATACATGCATGGCCATGTTTATTTCAGCTCTCTTCACAATAGCAAGGAGCTGGAACCAACCCAAATGCCCCTCAACTGACGAGTGGATAGAGAGATCTACACAATGGAGTTCTATGCAGCAGTAAAGAAAGATGACATCATAAGCTTTGCAGGAAAATGGCTGGAGCTAGAGGACATCATGCTGAGTGAAGTAACACAGTCCCAGAAAAACAAACGACAAATGGTATCCCTCATCTGTGGATACTAGTGCCAATTACCTAGTTGTAAGTATTTCTTGTGTAGGGCCACCTGAGCTTTTGTCCAAAGCAGTTGGGCATGACACATATTGGAAACAACAACAACAACAGAAAGGACTTCATCGAAGAACTGACTGAAACAGTGAACTTGTGCTCAAAACAGTCTTCCTCATGGAGAATATTGAGAAAGACTGAGAAAGAGATGAAAAGCATGTTTGGCAGAATGCATGAGCTCTGGAGGGGTGGGAGAATGGGGGGGCACCGGTCTAGATTTGTTAAAAAAATAAAAATAAATTTATATGAAAAAAAAGGAAATACATAATTTAAAAAAAGAATGGGGCTGGAAGCAAGGCGGTAAGGCACAGTATAGCAGCTCCGGTCAGCCAGAGACACGTAAAAGATGGCAGGAACGCACCACGACCGGCGGCACTGGTCAGGAAGACCAGTTAGTCTTGAAGGGCTCATAACTGACTTTCAGGTACAAGGAATATTAAAACTAAAGAAAAGGCTGGCAAGATGGCTTATCAGGTGAAGGGACTTTGCCACACAAGCCTGAAGACCCGAGTTCAATCCTCAAAACTCACAGAAAAGAGGAAGGAGGGCAGTGACTCGGCAGAGCCAACCCTGACCCCACACGGCATGCCTTGCACACGTTCCCACTCCACAGCATGGACAGACGATAATAATGCATTTTAAAATTAAAGTAAAATCAGAATTTGCCTTAGCCCTACACATGGAGATGGAGCCTCGAGAAGCCCTGTCCGTGACGACAATAATACAGGCCCAGGCCTCCTGTCTGCAGGGCTAAGGACATGCTCAGAGGTCACAAATCAAGGTGCTGTGGCCCAGGGCTCTCTTCCTCAGAGCAGACCTCCTGTCTGCAGGGCATGTTCAGAGGTGACAAGGAAGACACTCAGTGCTGTTGCCTGGGATTCTCCTGCTGGTATTAAAATCAGAGTTTTTACTCGGGACTTGTAGGCCTTAAAATGCATGCAAAGGAGCCAGGCATGGTGCCGCACGCCTTTAATCCAGTACTCAGGAGGCAGAGGCAGGCAGATTTTTGTGACATGTAGGCCAGCCTGCTCCAAGTAGCAATTTCCAGGCTAGCTGGGGCTAAAGGGAATCCCTGTCAAAACAAAACCAAAACCCATAAAATGCACATAAGGGGCACAGCCCTTGTCCACGTACAAGCTTCCTCTCCAGCTGCGTCAGCTCTGCATGGAGCTGAGGATCCACTTCCTGGTACCTCACTCCCAGGACATGCTCAGGTCGCCCTATCACAGCAGTGCCAGGTACCCTCCAGGGAGCTACAAGGTGAGGGTGCGGCCCTGAGGGGACACCTTCCTCTTCTACCTTGATTTCTGCAGCCTGGAGGCCCTGGCCTCGACCTTACACACAGTCCTGATTACTCTGTTGGGTTGAAGGGACAGTCAGCACTCAGCCAGCATTTAAGCTTAAGAGACGATTTCATCAGAAATTACTAAATCCATGACGCTAGAGTGGTATTGGTATTTCTTGGATTAGGGGTGTGGGGTACAGCGAGGCCAACCCTGACACAGAGGTAGATCTGCTGAGCAGCCCCACCCTACCCCACAAATCCTTTCCCTTTTGTCATGAAACTGGATACCCAAAGACACAGCCACCCGACTCTCCCTGCAGAACTGTTAGTCTCGTTTTCACAGGCACCAGTGGCTTTGGGTTCTGTCATTCCTTTACAGCCCTGCGCATGTGCCTACCAACAGGCTGCAGGCTGTAAGCTCGTGGTCCGTGCTGTTAATACACACCTCTCACCTCTCAGACTCTGCCCGGCTCTGTGACAGATAAACTGCTAGGGGTCATTTGCACTTAGGCAGTTTCCCACACCCTTCCCCTACTTGGGCTACGGTCAGGAGCAGCAGCGGAGCCCTCTGGACTCTCCCACTCCCCTGAGCTCATCTCACCTCCTCCTCCAGCTTGATCACTCTGGCCTGGGCATTGCTCAAAGCCTGGTCCAGGATCTCAATGTGTCGCCGATGGTCTTCGCTCGCGGTCCGCACTGCCGCTAACTCCATTTCCAACTTCTCCTTTTCCTTCAAAAATTCTTTGTCTGAAGAAAGAACAGAGCCAACCCTGTTTGTTAAAAGGTACAGTTTCTAGGCCACGGCCAGACGAGGACTGAAATAAAAACAACGCAAGTGGCAGCGATGAGACCGCTGCTGCTGCTGCTGCTGCTCCTTCTTGGCAGGTGAGGACGTTCTCAAACCTACTGTTAACTCTACACGGGTCACACCTCAGGAACGAGGAGCACCAGAGGGGCAGAGGGTGCTCTCGGCAGCAGGAGGGAGAGCACTTTCCCAGCATGCACAAGGTCCTGGGTTTGATCCCAGCATTGTAGAGGGGGTGCAGGGGCCACACAAGAACCAGCAGCCCCATATTCTCTAGAACTCACTTCTCCACAGCACTAGTATTCTCAATTAATCTTGTAGGTTTTTAATTTTATGCTCATAAGCTTCCTGGCCTGGGGCTTCCAAGCCTCAGATGAAAAGGTAGGCATCATTTGCAATAATACTAAAATTATCATTCATAGGACAGTAAACCAAGGTCCAGAGAGATGGGATCTTCATATGCGTATATACATGCATACATACATACGTGCATGTGTGTGTGTGTGTGTGTGTGTGTGTATGAGTGTTTTGCCTGCACATATATAAGTGCACCCATATGTGCAATGCCTGTGAAGGCCAGAAGAGCTCATCAAATCCCCTGGAACTAGAGTCATGGCTGCTTGTTAGCCGCCATGTGCATGCTGGGAACCCAACCCATATCCCTGCAAGAGCAGCCAGTGCTCTTAACCACTGAGCCAAGGTGGGCCCCATCGCTGTGGCAGGATGGAGTGGAGCCCCCATCTGCCATCCCACCTCTTCTACAACAGGCTCCACATTTTCACCTAGTCCTATCAGGAGGGATCAGGAACAAGCTCTGGGCTTAGGAACACTGCCTTTCCTTCATTCATAGTAATGTAGCTGATAGTGACCATGCCCATTTGTCCTCGAAGGATTTCTGATGAAGTCTGTGAAGCAATTCATTTTCATTTTTAAATTAAATAATTTAGATATGCTGTCTATAGTATGAAATTACTTAAATAATTTAGATATGCTGTCTATAGTATGAAATTACTTGAACAAATTTGATATGTAAGAGAAAGGGAGCCATAGGGTTGAAGAGATGGCTCAGAGGTTAAGAGTCACTGGCTGTTCTTACAGAGGGCCTGGGTTCGATTCTCAGCACCAACATGGCAGCTAACAACTGTTTGTAACTCCATTTCCAGGGAATCCAACACCCTCTTCTGACCTCCACGGGGATTACACTTACACACAGGGAGTATATTAATATACATTAATAATAATAATAATAAACAACATCAAGGCCTGGTGGTGCAGGCCTGTAGTACCAGGTGGTTAGGTAGATAAGGCAGGAAGATCACAAGTTCATCAAGGCCTGACTGTGTTATAGTAACTTCAAAACTAGCCTGGGCAACTTAGTGGAACCTACCTCAAAACAAAGTCAATGGGGCAGGAGGGGTGGGTTAGCAGCTAAGAGCACTGGCTGCTCCTCCAGGGGACCCGGGTTCATTCCCCAGCACCCACACAGCAGCCAACATCTGTCCAGTTCCAGGAAATCCAACACCCTTTTCTTTTATATACATATATTTTTTTTAATTTTATTTATTTTTGTATGTGTATGAGTGTACTGTCTGCATGTAGGTTTGTGCACCCATGTCATACAATGCAGCAGAGGTCAGAAGAGGGCGTTCCCCTGGAACTGGAGTTAAACACGGTTCTCAGTGGCCATGTGGGTGCTGGGAATTGAACCCGGGTCCTCTGCAAGAGTGAACGGTGCTCTTAACCGCTAGGCCATTTCTCCAGCCCCCCAACACCCTTTTCGTGGCCTCTTTGGGTACTAGGCAAACAAGCCGCACACTCACATACATGCAGGTAAAACACTTATAGACATAAAATAAATACAATCTTTAAAAAAGTTTAAAATAGAATAACACAAAAAGTAGAAAGAGGCCCAGACACATGGCTCAGCAGTAGAATAGCTGTCTAGCATAGACAAGAACCCAGAGTCAAGCCCCAGTACAAACAACAACAAAAAAGTAAGAGATTAAACTACTATCAATCCTACAGTAGAATGTGGTGCAGCATTAAAATTAGAAAATGGGAAAACTCCATTAATGATAAAACATAGTTACAAAACCACATACACAATGTTCCATACTTATAAAAATAAGTCTTTATAGCAGCATCGGCAGCAGAAATCGGTCTGTGCGCTGAGCATCACCTGAGTGCTTCCTACCTGCTATCAGCTCTCCCTGCCACACACACTGAAGCCGAGCACAGTCGGCCACTGCAGCTCGCTCACAGCACACACTCATTCACTGCCTGCTTCCTCCAGTGAGCAGGCACTGTGAATGCAGCTGCTAGCTTCCGGCCGAGGACCAGGGCTGTAGGTTCAGAAGCACTGGGAAAAAGGCTGCGCTAAAGGAAAGAAAAATACTGACTTGAATACAGGGCACAAGGATGAACAAGATTTCGTGAGGCCCACACATCAGTGGACAGGATCATCAGGGAGAGTGGGCAGGACTCTCAGGAACCACACCCACCCAGTGCTCTGGGTGAGGAGAGGAAAGCCCAGGAACGACGCCTCCTGTCCTGTCTGAGGCTCCACTGCAGGCAGAGCCAGGAACTGGCTGCTGATGACACTAAGGGTACCCTTCTCTCTTGACCGAGCCACTTTTTTTAGTGATAAAATATCTCTTTTTTTCACATATGTATGTTTCCTGACTCACTAACACTAAAGGAAATTACGCTTACGTGTAATTTGTATAATCAACATAATTATTAAAAACATATCCTTGTATTTTCCTTTAGCGAAGAGCACAGACTGGAAACTGGGAGAACTGGATCCGCCCCCAACCTACGTGGAACAGAACCAGCTAGTGCAGCCGCAGCTGTGATTGCCGGAAGTCTTCACGTTAGCAAAAGTTCTGTCCATTCGAAATCCTGGGAGCCACCTCGAGTCCCCACAATTGGATGAGTGTCTGGACGGCTTCCTCCAATAATTATAGGGGAACCTTTGAAAGGTAAGGGTTTAGCTTCTATGTGATTTTCAAAGACTTTATGCTGCATCCAGAGTTTGACACTGCAGGACTTCATTTCATGCAGATGCTTATGAAGGAGTCTTGCAATGCTCCTGACTACTCTTTTTATTGAAAACATGTTTTTTTATTATTTTTGTTTTATGTGTGCAAGTGGATTGCCGGCATGTATGCAAGTACACGTGTGCTGTGCAGTGACCAAGATCAGAAGAGCAGATGTTGGATCCCCTGGAACTGGAGTCACGGATGGTTGTTAGCAGCCAGGTGGGAGCTGGAACTGAACCCAGGTCCTCTGCAAGAGCAACCAGTGCTGAGCTGTCTCTCCAGCCCCCCCCCTTTTTGCCTGCCCCTCACTATGGTGACCAGGTGGCCCCTGCTTCCTGAGTTCTGGGACTAAAGGCATGCACCACTATGCCCAGCTTATCTGAGCTTTTGCAACTACAAGTTATGTCAGTGGGCCAAGGCCTCTCTCTGAGCAGACAGAAGTAGCAGACTGCACAGCTAAGGAAAGGATGTGTTCCCTAGAAATAAGCCAGACCTCGGCCACCAAGACCCTCCCTGTGAACAGAGCTCCGTTGTGGTCTCTCATCCCACTGCAGTGACAAACTGCCCTCCTTCCTGCTCTTTCCGGTGGCATGGGAAAGGCTGCCTGTGGGCTGTCTATTGGTATCCGTGGAAAGCAGGCACACAAGAGCCCTGAACACATGGGTTAGCAGCTGCCTGCTAGCCCCGGCCCCACCACCCACAGCCCTGAGCACATCTCAGCGCGTCAGTCTTTTTGTCCAAAGTCACAGACACCCAAGAACGAGGTCCCTGGGTCTGAACAACATTTCTATGGGCTTGGGGCCCACCAGCCTTGTCCAGCTCTGGAAGCCACCCATGGGTCACTTAGCAGGCATGCCAGAGACTGTACTCCTGGATCCCAGAGCATTACCTGGTTACAGATCTCAGTGTAAAGATCCCCTCTTTCTAGGCACCAGGTATGGGCACATGCTACTTTTAATCTGACGCAGTAAAGTAGATGCTTAAGCTCAGGAACAAAAACTACAAGCATCACTTGTTGGGTTTTGCAAATTGATGATCACAATTATTGCTGTATCACAATGATTAGATTCAGAGTTAACTAACACCCATCCGCTCCAACACACGCACACACACAAACACACACACACACACACACACACACACACACACACACAGGCACACTCAGAGGATTCCAGCATTTGCTATTCCTTGACAGGGAATATGAATGAACCTCCACAGTTGAAAGACATGAATTTAACATAGACACACGACGCACACTATTCACGACAGCAGCCAAGCATGGAGTCAACTCAAGTGTCCATTAACAAGTAAATGGATAAAGAAAATGCAATATAGGGATGGAGAGTTGGCTCAGCAGTTAAGAGCACTGGCTGCTCTTGTGCAGGACCCAGGTTTGGTTCCCAGCATCACATGGTGGCGAACAACCATCTGAAACTACCGTTCCAGGGGATCTGACAGCCTCTTCTGATCTGTGGGCATTGCATAACATGGGTGTACGTTTGATGCAGGGAATACACCCAGACACATAAAATAACAAAAATAAAGAAAATGTGGTAGAGTCAATGGAGTGGTATTCAGCTCTACAGAACAAAACTTTTGTTGTTGAAGGAAAATGGATGGACCTGGAGAGATCATTGTGATCAGCGAAACGAGGCAGTTCGACAAAGACACAGTGCACATGTTTTCTCTCATCTGTGGAATCTAGATGAAAAGGAACATGAAAGCAGACAAAAGGAGTTAGCCAGCAGGAGGGGTGAATGGGAACGATCAAAGTATGTTATATACATGTATGAAGGAATCCTAATGAAAGCCATCGTTTATACAATTATACATACTAATACAGTTTAAAAAATAGGGCTGGCAAGGTGGCTCGGCAGGAAAAAGCACTTGCCACCAAGCCTGATAAACTGAGTTCAATCCCCCAGACCCACATGGTGGAAAGAGAGAAAGAAGAGAGCTACATATGATAGCTCACGTCTAAAATTCCTGGGAGGCCAGCCTGGGCTACACCGCAAGACCTTGTCTAAAATAACTACAGAGACAGAAAAAAGCAAGACAGAGACAGAGACAGAGATGGGGGAGGAGCTGAATTCAAATTCCAGGTCCACCACTTCCCAGCGCAAGCCTCCCCCCCACCCCCCACCGGCGTGACATCTCACCTCTCCGAGGCCCTCCTCCCAGCCGTCATGAGGAAATGATAACTCCTACCCCCAATGCATAACTGCAGATAATGCACACCAAGGATTACCAAGGGCCTGAACTCAAGTGTCATCTCTGGGTTGTTAGCGAATCATGGCTGGGCGAAGAACACTGTTGAGTGGATAAACGAGTTTCCATCCTGTCACATGTTCAGTGCCAGCTGCAATGAATCATGACTTGCTAGCTTCGAGCCACTCAGCATTGCTGTGATCAGACGTCCGCTGCACTGTGGCCCCATTTTTCATCTAGAACTCAGACCCTTCAGATGCCTGGAATGACCACGGACCATCCGCTGCACTGTGGCCCCATTTTTCATCTAGAACTCAGACCCTTCAGATGGCTGGAATGACCACGGACCCCACTCCCCGTCTGCAGTCTCCCCAAGCCCCACTGTGTACACTACAACATGAAGATGTGGCCACTAGATGGAGGCTCAGTCAGGCCTGGGGCATTCTGCAGGTACCCGAAATACATGGCTCAAAACATCTCTATTGGGCTGGGGTGATGGCTCAGTCAATACAGTGTTGCTCTGTAAACACGAGGGACCCGAGTTCAATCCCCAGAACCCACATTAAGAAGCCAGGCATGGTGATGGGCACTTGAAATCCCAGTACTGAGGAGGTGGACAGGCAGATCCCTGGGGCTTTTCTGGCTACCCAGCCTGACCTAATGGCAAGTTCCAGGCCAGTGAAAGACCCCCATCTCAAAAACAAGGCAGAGAGTACTTAAAGACATGGAAGATTGTGCTCTGGGCTCCATCTATGCTTACACATGCATGTATATCAGAACACACGCATGCACCTGTGCACACATGAACACCCACAAATTCTCATTTGAGTCTGGTGACTTTAGACTCTGGGTGCAGGTTTATTATTAATTATTACTGGCTCTGAACTCCTGTCTCACTAACAGGTGGTACTCTTGATAATCAGTTTCAAAACAGTATCTAGGACACTATAGATTGCAATATCTGCTGGTGTTTGAGTAAGTACTATGCTCCAGAAATAGTTATTTATACCATGGGATACCTTCCTTATCCCCTTGACACTGATTCCTTTAATCCAGGTTTATTATACGAGGTAGGTACAGTTGTGATTCTTATTTTTCAGTTGAGAAAAATGACACTAAAGATGTATAAGTAACTCATCCACAGAAAGGACCCTTATTAGTGACTGTGGAAGGATTTTTCACCCAAACCCCTCCAACGCATGTTCTCTCCCATGCAAGCGAGCACAGAGGGGCGCCACACTGTAGCATCACAGGAGAATACACAGGAGCCCATTATAACACTGTTGCGTGGTCTGAAGTCACATCCATCACACGCACACACACACATGTGCAAAGATTCGCACACACACATGTGTAAAGATTCATTAAGCACCCACTACCCAGAGGCAGCACAGCAGAGCCTGGCTCCGGACTGCAGCCGCCTGGTTCTTCCACTTGTGATCTGTGCTATGAGCAAATGGACCTTGTACCTCTTTCACAGATGTGCAGTGAGTGCCCAGGACATGCCAACTGTGATGGCGCTGTGTACTGTTTTTCCAGGAAGTGTGAGAAATTCAAGACCCAAAAGGTGTACGGGAGGTTAGCATTCTTGTTCCACTCTCAGCCTGGGGGAGGAGAGGCCGGACACTGGCAGAGGCCACAGAGAAGCCGCTCTGGCAGACGGTGCACAGTATGGCGAGAACACAGAGAGGAGGTCTCGTTAGGAAGGGCAGGGAAGGGAAGAGGGGCCCAAGGTGCTAAGCCACGGGGCGGGGCATGAGTGCTCCCCAGTGACCTAGGAACACAAGGACACTGAGGTTTATCAGACTGCAAAGTCATCACTGTGGTGTGTACATGCAGGCTTATTTATACATGTAGGTGCAGGTGCATGTGTGTGTGTCGGTGCATGTGTGCGTGTCTGTGCATGTGGAGCCCAGAGGACACCTCGGGTGCCAATCCTTAGGAGCTATGTATCGTGGCGTTGTTTTATTTTGCTTTGTTTTGTTTTGTTTTGAGACAGTTTCCGTGCAGTCCCAGCTGGCTTTGAATTCACTTTTGTAGACCAGGCTAGCCTCAATCCCACAGAGATGAGCCTGTCTCTGCCTCCTGAGCACTGGGATTAAATGCATGTGCCACCACACCCTGCTACCTTGGTGGGTATTTTTGCTTTGTGACACAGGGTCTTTCATTGCCTGCAGGTTAACATGGCTGGGCAGTGAGCCCCACAGATCTACCCCCACACACTGGGATTACCAACAGAACCATTACGCTTAGCTTTTTTTCTGTGGGTTCTGAAGATGGAACTCAGGTTCTCACACTTGTGATGCAAATGGTCACCAACCAAGCCACGAGCCCAGCACCCATAAATGCCACATTTGGGGAGACACCCAGGGAGAGTCTCCTAGGTGAGTCAACCTCACAAGAATTTTCCCTCTGCTTTATTTTTAGCTAAGCTCCTTGAGACAGAGCTCATGAAAGGCAGGTTTACATTAAAGTTTTGGCTGCACTCCCGTGTATATACTAAGAATTCTAGAACAGGCAAGTTGACACAAGGAATTCCTACCCAGAACGCTCTGTTTACTCAGTGGCGATGAGCTGCCCAGAACTGTGGGGTGTGGGGACTTGTTTAGCCTGGTGGCTCTGGTCCCACCGACGCTGGAGGATGTCTGTCCCTACGGTGTTTACTCTGGAAACCACAGCCATGCCTCAGGCTCTTAAGCCAAGCCAGCCTGGTCTGAATCAGGCGCCTTCACATACTAGTGGACCCTGAACATGGACTTCACCTAGCTGATACTCCATCCCGTCAAAGGAAACTGACAAGATAGATTCTGCAGGGCTGTTTTGAGGGCTAAAACTATCAGTAAAATGCCTACTGTGGGAGTGGTGCTTAACAGATCTCTGGCTAAGCACACCAAGAGCTAACATATATGCCTGGAGACTTACCAAGTCCTAGGCACTGAGTCAGGAGACTCATTAATCTTCCTATCAGCTCCAGTGGACAAACAAGAAAACTGAATTAAACTGACCCAGGACATGGTTCAAAGCCACTGACAATCTCCCAGGAATCCCCTTGATCCAGGAGACAGCAGTGGATGGAGATTAGAGGAGGGCCCCTCAGCTGAGAAAGCTCCTCCCTTTCCGTCCAGCCCTCCTCCATGCAGTCTCCAGGTGCACAGCTGGACAGAGTGTCTGCAGGTAGTACCTGAGCCCCAGCTTCCCAGCTCAGCCATGGACAGCGGGGCCCAGAAGCTTCTGAGAAAGCCGAGGGCAGCAGTTGTTCACGGGAGGTTCAGGACATGCTGTTTGGCTGTTTCTGGTTTTTTCAATTTTTAATTGAATCAAATAAGATTTAATTGAATCAAATAAGATTTCCAACACGAGAACTTATATTTTATGAATGAGTGCTTTGCCTGCATGGATATAGCACCTGTGGGAGACAGAAAAGGGCGCTAGATCCTCTGGGACTTGAGTTACAGGCAGTTGTGAACCGCTGTGTGAGCGCTGGAAACACAACCTGGGTCCTATTCAAGAGAAGCCGCTGCTCATAGCCACCAGCCATCTTTTCAGCCCTGTGGCTGTATTTCAGTCAGTACCTCCAACCACATATGGTAGACACCACAGAGGTCTGAATACGTCTTGCTCATGGAGTTGTGAAGTTTTATTATAATGCACATTTAAAATGCATATATTTTGCCGGGCGTGGTGGTGCACGCCTTTAATCCTAGCACTTGGGAGGCAGAGGCAGGTGGATCTTTGTGAGTTCAAGGCCAGCCTGGTCTACAGAGTGAGTTCCAGGACAGCTGGGGCTACAGGGAGACCCTGTCTCGAAAAGACCAAAAAATAAAAAAATAAATAAATTAAAAAAAGACATTTTTAGTTTTTTTTATATTACTTTTNCAAAATAAATAAATAAATAAATAAATAAATAAATAAATAAATAAATAAAATGTATATATTTTATTGTATGTTAATGATGCCTTAAAACAAGTGTAAGAACAAACATCATGTGCATGATAAAATAAATATTTGTATATCTCTCTATATATTCAAACATATATACATATATGTTTATATATAAAATTATATTTTTAATGTTTGTTTTGTTTAGTGGTGCTGGGGGTTAACCCACAGTCTCAAGCTTTTTTGTTTTGGGGTGGGGTTTTTTGTTGTTGTTGTTGTTGTTGTCTGTTTTGAGACAAACTATGTAGACCAGGCTGACCTTGAACTCACAGAAATCCACCTGCCTCTGCCTCCTGAGTGCTGGGATTAAAGGCGTGCATCACCACAGCTAGCCCAGTCCTGTCTCCTTTGAAGGGAGGATGGGGCAGCAGAGCCTGACACAGAGATTAGAAGAGAATGCTGGGTTTGATCACGGAGAGAACCAGGCACCTTTGACCTCCTGTAACTGCTGCAGCCCCCCCCCCCACCATGGCCATTTTAGTAAATTCTTTGAAGAGATCCTTTTTCCCCTCTCTCCTTTCCACCAAACCACAAGGTCTTTGTAAGCAAGAAAGAAAATTAGTAGCAGATGCAGGCTTATTTTTATGAGACTATATTTTCTGGACTTAAATACTTTCCTCCTTCAAAATCCTCTGGTTTGATCATGAAATGGCCTGTGGGCTCTTACTATAATTCATAAACTAAAAATTGTTTCAAAAACTAATTGGGAAAAACCATACCACAGAGCTACTCAATGTATTGTGTTTATGTTGTATTTTCTCATTCAGAGGAAGAAAAAGTTTTATTACATGGATATTTTGAGAAAACTATGTTTTACTCTGTTATGAACTAAAATTATTTCACTGGGGGTCTGAAGAGCACATATGCAGAAGTTCTTTTACTTCCGTAACTTCCGGTTATAACTGGATCTGGTTCAAAGATTGATTGAAGAAGTGGGAGTGGAACAGGCTAACTGTAACAGTCCACGTGGGAGATCTTGATATTTTACCATTAATTCAAGATCCTGGCCTTAAATTATTGCAATCGAATAAGATTTCCAATACAAGAACTCTGTATATTTTCTCCTCAAGATCCTTCTCGGTAAAATGTAAAAATCTTCAACTACCCTGAGTGCTCAGCCACTAAATGCTGTAGGGGTCTTGGGCAAAACACTTGGGACACTGTGGGCTGCAGTTTCCTCTTCCTCTTCCCTTTCTTCTTTCCTTCCTTCTTCCTGCCTTTCTTTCTGAGACACTGTCTCATGCATCCCAGGGCTAGCCTTGAACTTGAACTGTATTACTGTGTCTGGTTGGTGTGGGGCAGGGAATGGCGCTCAGGGCAAGTATTCCACTCCACTAACTGAACTGTAACCCCGCCCCTGAAGCAGCTTCCCCTCCCTCCCTCCCTTCTTCCTCCTTCTCCTCCTTCTTGTTCTCCTTCTCCTCTTCCTCCTCTTTTTCCTCCTCCTCCTCCTATTTCTTCTTCCTCCCACTTTCTCCTCTTCTTGTTACTTTGTGTGTTTGCGTGTGTATGTGTGTGTGTGTGTGTGTGTGTGTGCGCGCGTGTATATGTAAGGAGGGCAGGCCACAGAACATGGAGTCAAAAGACGACTTAGAGTTAGTTTTCTCTCTCCACTTTTGCATGGGTTCTCCCTCTCAAACTCAAGCTGTCTGCTCTGCATGGCAAGCTCTACCCACTGAGCAATCTTGCTCAGTTTCTTCGCTGGTAAACCATGGCCACTATACACTGAACCCTAAAACCCTTGTGACTCTGACACTGTCGACTTCCCCACTGTAGTCTCTGTCCACCCCCGGAAAACAGGAGGTGGCTTACCACCACAGAGTCAAACAACCTACATCCCAAACCTGTTCCACTACCCAGCTTCTCTGGTCATGCATCAGTCACTTGACTCTCCATGACTTTTCCTCTTGTAGAATGCCTAGAAAGGCCTGCCCCAAAGGGTAGTGTGGAGGATTCAAAAAGACAACGCACCAACAGAGGACTCGGCTCACACACAGTTATTACTCAAATTGGCAGCTGTGACAGTTGTACGTGACTATCCTGGGCTGAGACCAAGGCTGGAAGGTAGACCGTGGGGCAAGGACACTTAGGGTGGGATTCACTGCCTATAGCTTATTCTCCAAACATGCGATCCAGGACTACACAACCCCAACCCCCGAAGGACACTTAGGGTGGGATTCACTACCTACAGCTTATTCTCCAAACATGCCATCCAGGACTCCACAACCCTGACCCCTGAAGGACACTTAGGGTGGGATTCACTGCCTATAGCTTATTCTCCAAACATGCCATCCAGGACTCCACAACCCCAACCCCCAAAGGACACTTAGAGTGGGATTCACTGCTTCCGGGAGCTGTGCCCAGGCAAATAAGCTTCATGACCAACCCCGGCCATATCTGCCCCTGGTCTCTGCTCGCAGCCTCTGTGGATCTATGGCTAGACCTCCAGAGGTCTCAGGTTTCTCCATTTTTCTAGAATAATAGCTACCCTCCCTCCTTGGGTGCAGTGGCACATATCTTTAGTTTGTGAGTTTGAAGCCAGCCTGGACTACATTGTGAGTTCCACTCCAGCTGCCAGCTGGGGCTACAGGCAAGGCGGTTTATAGATCAGGGCAGCTGGCATAGTAAGATCTTGGAATTCTCTCCCTGCTCCTTACTCTGCATCTCCCTCAGCATGTTCTCATGTGCTGGGGCCCTTCCTCCTCTTCATCTTCCCTGACTAGAGGCAAGAACTGAGGTCAAGCTTGTCTGTGGCTCAGGGCTAGGCCATAGCCCTATTTTTGGTAAATAGGTTTTGTTGGAAGACAGCCAAACCCATTTGTTTACAATCATTTATGGGTGGCTTTGGGCTACAGACACAGAGCTGGGTAGTTACGGGTTTGAAACCCAAACTCTTCCCATCTGGCCCTTCACACAAAGTTTGCAGGTTGTGACCTTGAGCACAACTACTTCACAGCTGCAGAGTACCTTAACTGATTGTTCAAATAAATGATCATGATCAACAGTTCATTTGACATGGAGTAAATATTTACTAAGTGTGCTAAGTGCCAGGCGCAGTGCTGGTTCTGGACACACGGCTGACTGGGACTAAAACGGAAAGGATGTGGGGCGGGGCTGGCTCTTAAGAGGGAGGCCGGTGCAGGGCGTGAAGAGGATTATCCAAGCAGTTACTCATATGCAGAGGGAAGACAACAAGATGGCACGGGAGTGTGCAGATGCAACAGCTGACCTGCTCCGGAAAGTCTCCCTACATAATCACCCTTTAAGGTGAGACCAGGGTTGCTTTCCAGTTTCTGTGAGGGTTTCCTGTGGCCACATGAAGTGGGGGCTGTGATCTGCCTCCTCCATCCACCTCGCCAAGCAGTGGAAGGAATGTGAACCACAGAAAGCAGCTCGGTTTTCACCCCTACATGTAAATGCCAAGCAAAACAGTAACTGTAAAGCCACCAACGTGAAAATCACAGTCAATGTTCTCCTAGTGAACCAGACATCAAAGCGTGACTGGCAGCCATTTCTCTAATGGACTCCGTTCATTAAGTATGGAAATCAGAGCTTAGATAGACTAATATTAATTTTCACACTTGGGAGAAGAGTCCCTTGAACAAAGCCACCCTGCAGACTGCAAGCTACGGTCCTGGCAGAGCTACCTGTCAGAGTTAGTTGAGTGGCTTAAGCCCTTGAATGTTCTGCCTTCAAAATGCAACAGGGCCAAGCCTCATAGGCATTTTTAGGAAACACCCCGATGCTCCCCAAAAGCTGGCGGGTCCTTCTGTTTCCTGTCTCTGCTCAGCCCGAGCTCCACTGACCAATGAGCTCTACTCATTGCTCCACCGAGGCTCAGAGAAGCATACAAAACATACTGCCTCTGGTCACCAGGCACGCGCGTGCACACACGAGATGCCGCCACTGGAACGCACAGCTGACAAACCCATTTTCCTCACCCATGCCTATAAAACGAGTTTTTAGGACTGCCCAACCCTACAGCATAGGGGTGACTTTAAGAAAGATCAGTTTATAGCAAGACAGCCTTCTTGATCAATGCGATGCCACTCTGGCAGACTTCACAGGCAAGCTCTCCACGGCCCATAGTGCTGAGTGTGGTATCTGACATGGCCTGTGGGCCGGGCAGACTTCACAGGCAAGCTCTCCACGGCCCACAGTGCTGAGTGTGGTATCTGACATGGCCTGTGGGCCGGGCAGACTTCACAGGCAAGCTCTCCACGGCCCACAGTGCTGAGTGTGGTATCTGACATGGCCTGTGGGCCGGGCAGACTTCACAGGCAAGCTCTCCACGGCCCACAGTGCTGAGTGTGGTATCTGACATGGCCTGTGGGCTGGGCAGTGTCTCTTTTATACATTGAAGCCAACTCTCATCCCCAGCACAGCCAGCCAAGAAAGATGAGGCATCAAGGGCACTCCAAGTGGGTGAGTCTTGCTTTCTTGAGAAATACTACTTTTCTTAATTTGGGGAAGTTTTAAAACTTTATTATTTTGTTTTCATGGGTATGAGCATTTTGAGTACATGCAAGTGCTCCGTGTGCAATGTGCTCAGAAGCCGTTGGATCCCCTGGAACTGGAATTATAGACGGTTATTAGCTGCCATGTGGGTGCTGGGAATGGAGGCCAGGTCCTCTGCAAGAGCACCCAGTGCTCTTAACCACTGAGCCATCTCTCCATCCCAAGCCTTGAATCCTCCTGTCTCAGACTTGTGAGTATTGGAATTACAGGAATAAGCCTCCACACCCAACCCTGCCACTCTAACAACGAAAAATCTTCTTTATTATCTACTTTTCTACTTGGAAAAAAATAAAGAAGACAAAAGAATTCTGAGGAATTTTTGTTGTTGTTGATACAGGGTGTGACGTATCCCAGACTGGCCTCAAACTCCTTGAACTTCTGGTTTTCCTGCCATTACTTTTGGACTGCAGATACCATGAGCATGCCCACCACCCTGGTTCACGAGGCACTGGGGACCAAACCTCGGGCCTTCTGCATGGAGGACAGCCCTCTACCAATGGAGGAGCACCCTCACCTAGGGCCTTGTGCGTGGAGGACAGCACTCTACCAATAGAGGAGCACCCTCACCTCGGGCCTTGTGCATGGAAAACAGCCCTCTACCAACGGAGGAGCACCCTCACCTTGGGCCTTGTGCGTGGAGGACAGCCCTCTACCAATGGAGGAGCACCCTCACCTAGGGCCTTGTGCATGGAGGACAGCCCTCTACCAATGGAGGAGCACCCTCACCTAGGGCCTTGTGCATGGAGGACAGCCCTCTACCAATGGAGGAGCACCCTCACCTAGGGCCTTGTGCGTGGAGGACAGCCCTCTACCAATGGAGGAGCACCCTCACCTAGGGCCTTGTGCGTGGAGGACAGCCCTCTACCAATGGAGGAGCACCCTCACCTAGGGCCTTGTGCGTGGAGGACAGCCCTCTACCAATGGAGGAGCACCCTCACCTAGGGCCTTGTGCGTGGAGGACAGCCCTCTACCAATGGAGGAGCACCCTCACCTAGGGCCTTGTGCGTGGAGGACAGCCCTCTACCAATGGAGGAGCACCCTCACCTAGGGCCTTGTGCGTGGAGGACAGCCCTCTACCAATGGAGGAGCACCCTCACCTAGGGCCTTGTGCGTGGAGGACAGCCCTCTACCAATGGAGGAGCACCCTCACCTAGGGCCTTGTGCGTGGAGGACAGCCCTCTACCAATGGAGGAGCACCCTCACCTAGGGCCTTGTGCGTGGAGGACAGCCCTCTACCAATGGAGGAGCACCCTCACCTAGGGCCTTGTGCGTGGAGGACAGCCCTCTACCAATGGAGGAGCACCCTCACCTAGGGCCTTGTGCGTGGAGGACAGCCCTCTACCAATGGAGGAGCACCCTCACCTAGGGCCTTGTGCGTGGAGGACAGCCCTCTACCAATGGAGGAGCACCCTCACCTAGGGCCTTGTGCGTGGAGGACAGCCCTCTACCAATGGAGGAGCACCCTCACCTAGGGCCTTGTGCGTGGAGGACAGCCCTCTACCAATGGAGGAGCACCCTCACCTAGGGCCTTGCGCATGAAGGACAGCCCTCTACCAATGGAGGAGCACCCTCACCTCGGGCCTTGTGCATGGAAAACAGCCCTCTACCAATGGAGGAGCACCCTCACATAGGGCCTTGCGCATGGAGGACAGCCCTCTACCAACGGAGGAGCACCCTCACCTAGGGCCTTGCGCATGGAGGACAGCCCTCTACCAATGGAGGAGCACCCTCACCTAGGGCCTTGCGCATGGAGGACAGCCCTCTACCAACGGAGGAGCACCCTCAGTTTATACATATTTTTCAGTTGCTTCTGTCCTGTGAGTCGTTTTGTTCTTGACTTTGTTGTTGTTGTTGTTGTAAGTGCTGGGAATTAATGGAATCCAGGCCCTCCTAAGCATGCGCCCTCTCCAAGTAAATATGCAGTCCACACTAGAACCTCCTTCAGTAATTTCACTTAATGCCTTAAAATAAAAAAGGCTAACTCAGGGGTGTCTCCCCATGTGGCTGGCTGGAGACATTAGTTTAAAATAGAACATTTAGCTGGGCGTGGTGGCGCATGCCTTTAATCCTAGCACTTGGGAGGCAGAGGCAGGCGGATCTTTGCGAGTTCAAGGCCAGCCTGGTCTACAGAGTGAGTTCCAGGACAGCTGGGGCTACAGGGAGACCCTGTCTCAAAAAGACAAAAATAAATAAATAAATAAAATAAAATAAATAAATAAATAAAATAGAACATTTAGGTGGGACAGCTGACTCAGCAAATTGCTTCTCTTGCAAGCGTGAAGACCTGAGGTAGAGTCGCAGCCCTCACACGCAAAGCTGATGCAGCGGCAATGGTCTAACCCAGCACAGCACTGAGGAGCAAAGACAGCAGCTCCTGGGCCTTGCCAGCCCGCCACAGCTAGTCAGACTGATGAGAAACAGCTTCAGTTGAGAGACTGTGTCTCAAAAACTATAGTGGAGAGGGGCAGAAGGCCCCTGATGTGGAATTCCAGCCTGATGTACACATGTGAGGACAGACAGACACAGAGACACAAAGAGGGACAGAAGGCCCCTAATGTGGACTTCCAGCCTGATGTACACATGTGAGGACAGACAGACAGACAGACACAAAGAGGGACAGAAGGCCCCTGATATGGACTTCCAGCCTGATGTACACATGTCAGGACAGACAGACAGACAGACAGACACAAAGAGGGACAGAAGGCCCCCGATATGGACTTCCAGCCTGATGTACACATGTCAGGACAGACAGACAGACACAAAGAGGGACAGAAGGCCCCTGATATGGACTTCCAGCCTGATGTACACATGTGAGGACAGACAGACAGACACAAAGAGGGACAGAAGGCCCCTGATATGGACTTCCAGCCTGATGTACACATGTGAGAACAGACAGTCAGACATACAGACACAAAGAGGGGCAGAAGGCCCCTGACATGGACTTCCAGCCTGATATACGCATGTGAGACAGACAGACAGACACAAAGAGGGGCAGAAGGCCCCTGATAATGGACTTCCAGCCTGATGTACACATGTGAGAACAGACAGACACAAAGAGGGACAGAAGGCCCATGATATGGACTTCCAGCCTGATGTATACATGTGAGGACAGACAGACAGACACACACACACATATTTTGATGCAGATGCTCTATAAGGAGGGTTTTGGAGCCTACGGTTACTTGATTTCCTACCTGATTCATCCTCTCAATAAACACTGAGTGGTGGGTAAACAGGTACCAGCCCTGTAGTGGGGGTGGGCCATGCAGACTGGTGAAGAAAGCCATGATGGTCTTCTCTTCAAGGGGGTGATTCGTGCAAACTGATCTGTCCACACAGTACAAAGAGGGCTGCCGAGGGGGCTTGGTGGGGAGGGACCGCGAGTGGGGGTGGGCTGTAAAAGAAGGTGAGCCAGTGTGCCCACAGGGGACAACTTTCTTCCTGAAGAAGGGAGATAGGAACCCGGGGTTGTTGGTGTAAAGGCACCCAAAGAGGACTCAAGATCTTTGTGCTCCACGAAACAGGAGAGGACACTGTGACTACTGCTCTGTGGAGGCCTTATACAAATGTCAAAACTGGAGGAATTTTCTTTCAGGAAGTTATTTTAGACTCTTTCATATTTCCTGTTGGGTAGAAACAAGAGTAACTAAAATAAGATTCAAGAGCAAGAATGATTACAAAGAATACTAAAAACACCAAATTACTGTGACTTTTAAAATACATTTTTCCCTTAGTTTTTAAAGCAGCTAGAATTTGAGAGAAAGTCAAACCTTCACAGGGCTCTGACTCATTCTCACTCACTGATCACCAATACGCTGGAACTGTGCAGTGTTTTCTTAGCGTGCTATACCATTATTATATACCATTATTAGTACATATCCAACTTACAAAGACTTCAGCTTAACAAGGCACACCGATCAACGGGTTGCCTACAAAAAGCCAAGGGGGCGGAGATTCTTGTGCACGCCTTATACACTTGTTACACTCAGGAATAATGCACACCTGCATAGTTAGCCAGGTCCTGCTCCACCTCAAAATGTCACAGGCCTGACACAAGTTCTTCAAAAACTCCATAAAATTAAATTTCATCTCCACAAATCTAGCTTCTCCTACATCTAATATTTTATTTTTGGCTCCCTGACCTGAAGCAGATAGAATTTTAACAGTCATTAATTTTTCAGGAAGAAATATCTAAAATAAGTCTTGCTGACTGAGAAGATATCTAGACATTCCCAGGGATTGGCTTTTTGGGGGTGGAGCAGTGGCCTGCCTTGGGGAGGAAGAGGGGAAGTATGGGAAAACGGGGTGGGGGGGCACAGCCAAATCCAGAAGAGTAGGTCCGAAGTCTTGTTCTTCAGGAACAAGACTTTGATATCACTTTCTTATAATTTGGAAGGAAACAGGCAAAGCTAGAAAACGAAGAAGCAGAAAGAAAACTGGTTCCTCAGCCACAGTGTTCTGTGAGTACAGGCGGGGTGGGGGGGGGGTTGGGGGGGGGTTGAACGAGACGCGTCGGCTCGGGGTGCTGTGTCGGACACTTGGTCCTCACTTGGGAGCAGTCTGCAGAGGTCACGGGACCTGGAGGGGGGACGGCCTTGCTGGAGGAAGCATCTCTGGGGGCAGCTTGGAGGGTTTATAGCCTGACCCCACTTCTTGTTCTCTGTTTACTATGTGTAATGAAAACGGGATCAGCCAGCTTCCTGTTCCTGTCGCCTTCTCCACCATGGTGGACTCTCTGACCCTCTGGAACCATAAGCCAAAATGAACCCTTTCTTCTGTAAGTCACTTTTAGGCATAATATTTTATTACACAGAACAGTCACAACACCAAGGAGACCCGGAGAGCAGTTTCCACAAGGTCCTCTGACTACACAAGGAACTTCCAGGATGTTCAACCCTGACGAGTCTCAGGACAGAAGGCACCCAGCAGACTATGCAGTGCCTACCTTGACCTTAGAACGCAGTGGTAGCTACCCAGCAGGCCAGCGAGGCCTTTCTGGGCTCCAACGTAAGAGCAGAGGTGACGGGGCTGAGAGAACAAGACCAGGTACTGCTCTTCCAGAAGACTGAGTTCAGTTCCCATCGCCCATGTCCCGGGGAACTCCAGCCCTGGGGAATCTGACACCTCTGTCTTCCTCAGGCACTAGCACTCATGTCCATGTACACACACACACGCACACACACACAATTAAAAATGAAAATAAATCTAAAATCAAAAAATGAGTTTTTAGAAGAACATGAGCCTGGTAGGGGAAGCGTAAATCTGCGCAGGAAGAACATCCTGACTCCATTACCCTGGACGGGACCCAGACAGATCACAAGGTGAACACTGAGCAAAAAGTGAAGCCTCTTATTGTCTCCTTTCTCCTTCCCTGTCACTCTGCATCAGCCGCTGTGGCTGTCAGCCCTCATCTCCCATCAGCACTAATGCTAGCCTATCCTGCCCTTTTCTGAATCAACTGCTAGAATCCCAAAAGGTTCATTTTAAAGGATGTTCCCCCTTGAGTGGGTAATATTTAAATTCTGGCTGGGTTTGATGAACTTTGTTCTAATAACAGGGTTTCTAGAAGAACACTCAGATAACAGAACACATTAATAGCAGGAAGAGACGTAGTAATTCACACATGTCATGCAGTATCCACATGTGAAAGCCCGACAGAGCAGCCCTCCCATCCAGCCGAGTGCATCTTTGCACCTGCTGTCATAGTGGCTTGTGAGGCTACAGGATGGAGGGTGAGACGTGGCCACAGTTCAGCTCATCATCTGACCCCAGCCTGCACCTCCTGCACTTCTGAATAGAAGGAGTGACTATCTGTCATGGTGTGAATGTGCATCAGCCTCCACAGGCTCAAGAGTTTGAACACTTGGTTGTGCCATTTGGGGACTGAGTAGGAGCTTTAGGAGATGGGAACGAGCTGAAGTAAGTCACTCCAAGGTCTTGAGGTTTATAGCTTAGCTCCTCTTCCTGACCGCTCTCCCCTTCCTGACTCCTCTGTGAAAACAGCCACCTCATGCTCCTGCCTCCATGCCCTATGTGACATGAACTTTACCACCTCAAACCCTGCATTAAAAGAAGCCTCTCCTGTAAATTACCTCTTGTAAGTTATTGAGTCGTAGAGACAAGCAAAGTGACTTGTACCCCATCCATCTAGCTGCTCACTGCCACCACTTAGGTCCCGCTAAAGTATCACTTGCTTTTCTGTCCCTGTGTCTCTATCACTAACTTCTATGTTAGTAGATCAATATTAAAGGGCCATATATTAAAGTGTCTGAAATCGACCTTTTCAGCTCTAGGTTAGACTCTCATGAATTTACCTACTCAGCCTGTCAAGCTAGCCTTCAAAATATAAACCATGTAAATAGTTTAATACTATTCATGTTTGAAGAACACATTGGTGAGTATTGTTATGAACTTAGATTGTAAAAAGTAACTCTAAACACGACATAGAACCTATATGTGATAAGAATAGTTGTTTGAAGGTCTATAAGATAAAAACACCACAATCAAAGATTGAGAAGCCTGGGGAAGATATCTGCGACATACGTGAGGGAAGTGTTCATTTTCTTAATATTCAAAAGGTTCTTAGAGTTCACAAAGGAAAAAAAATTCCTATGTGGATGTGAAATAACTAACTGAGTCTATCTCTTGGCTACACTGGAAAAGCAAAAAGTAAAATGAATACAAATAATACTGTAGGAAGGAGGAAGGTGTGCGGTGCAAATTAGATGTGGGAAAACTGCTTCTAGAATACCATTAGCAAGCTGGTCTGAAATGCCCTGCCTAGACTCAATTACCTCACATGTCAACCTCAGGAGACCTTGAAGCAGTTGGGAAATGCCTGTGTCCTCTCTTGTCAGTGCCTTTGAAAGACAGCAAAGCATGTCTGCACAGAACTAATTATTCTCTATAAAGCCAGAAGGGCCTGCTCACTGACGTTTCAGCTTTGAGCCCAAAGGAGAAAGTCTTCTGGAATGGTCTGAGCTCACCCACAACAAACCCTATCATTCCCTCAGCACTAGCCTGGGCTGGGAGACCCAACAAATGCTCATTATGTGACTTGAGCTGTATGATGCACTCACACCCTGACACAGAGGCAGAGCATCTGCAGTGTGCACAGAACAGGCACTGCTAGCTTGTCTCCTCCTGCCCAGGCACACAATCATCCAAAAGAAAGGTGTCAAAACCGCCAGAGTAAATACTACAGAAGACTGAGCTGTCTCAGTAGGCTCTGGTGACATGGTAAACTTGAACAGATGCACTGTTTGGAAAGCAAGGGAGCCTTCTTATGAACCTGGAATCGTGGCTGTCACCCACCCAACAGGTGCGAAGGAACAGCAGGCAACCCCTGGACATATCAGCAACCCCTGAATGTATCAGCAACCCCTGGACATATCAGCAAGCCCTAGATGCATCAGCAACCCCTGGACTTATCAGCAACCCCTAGACGTATCAGCAACCCCTTGCCAAAGTAGAATTTCAATGAAAACAAGGCTAAAAACTGGAATGGAACTGGGGGCCAGTTTGGGGGATGGAAAGAAAGTAAAACCAAACAGTACTGAAAAAAAATAATAAAATTTAAACAATTAATTCACAGCCTTAGGGCTCTCAGGAATTCACACATCAGACAACACTATAACGAGATGTATGGCCAGTTTTTGAATACTCACTTTTGTTGTTTTGGATGTCTTTACTCACAATGTTGCTAAGACTTGTGACATTTATAGGAATTCAATTTGTAAACAGCTTTTTTTAAAAAAAGGCCGTTGGGCATTTTACATTTCTGGCTTGTACAGTGAATTTGCAGAAATTCAAACCCTGACCAATGGTTTCTCAAAATCCATTTGATTCCATCATTTGCCTCTGATAAATTTAATGAAATGTTCTCCCAGTAAATCAAGAGGTTTACAAAGCCACTGGGCTCAGAAGCTTCTAGAAAGGAGCACCAAGCACTGAGCCATGCCTTGTGATAATTCACATGGACCATGAACTGGCGAGCAGCATCTGGGCTAGAATTTTTACCCACCCAGAGCGCCAACCCCTACACTGAGTACCCTGCCCTGTCCTGGAAAGGACTGTGACAAAACACAGGGTGGGAGCTGGAGAGATGGCTCAGCGGTTAAGAGCGCCCACTGCTCTTGCAGAGGACCCAGGATAGATTCCCAGCACCCACATGGTGGCTAAGAACCATCTTTAACTCCAGTTCCAGGGGAATCTGACACCTTCTTCTGACCTCTGCAGCATTGCGTGACATGGGTGCACCAACCTACATGCAGACAGTACATTCATACATGTAAAAATAATGAATGAAAATATATAAAAAATAAAAATAAATAAAATAATTTCTAAAAAATAAAACACAGAGTGATGCCGTGTCCCATGATGCAGTGTACCGGAGGAAGTGGTGGACAGAAGACCCGCTGTGTTAATTCTGATTGCCGACTTCACTGGATTAAGAAAAGCCTTGGGACATTGCCAGAGAGCATGAACTGGGGGAGGAGCGCTCCCTGCACGTGGGCTGAGGTCCCACGTGGAATAAACAGGGGAAGGAACAGCAAGCAAGCTGGTCACCAGGACCCTGCTTCCCGAGCCGCTGAGAGGCGAGCAAGCAGTTCACCGCCCCCTTCCTTCCCACTGCAACAGAATCAGACCATGAGCTGAGGTGAACCTTTCTTCCTGCAAGGTGACTGCAGGTATTCCGTCATGACAATGAGAAAAGTCAGTAATTAGTCAATGGACAGACTCAGTATCACTGATTTACGGTCTGTCAACCTCAGCTTTGCCTCTGATTGACTGACAAGATCCTCGTCTGAGCACTGTGGGTCACAGGTAAAATTAACTCACAGAAAGCGAATGGCACAAAAGCTCCTGGAAACTAGTTCGGCCCGTCCACAGGCCCCTGTGCATTAAGGAGCAGCGCTGTGCAGTGGGCAGAGACTTACTCTGGGATGCATGCTGCCCGTCTGCAGCTCTGTCCTCATGCCCATCGTAGTCCCTGCTGGACAGCTGCCTATTGGCTGTCTCCAGTCGATCTGTGAACAAAGAAGAAATTATTACAGGGAAATGCGCACGGGATAAGTCATCACACAACAGGAACAGCCAGGACCAAGAGCTGGTTAAGAAGAGAGGCGTGCTGGGCCGGGGGCCCACATGGAGCAGTCTGGGGTGTGCTGTGAACAGCAACTCCATTCCTTCTGGGGCTGAGAAGAGACAGTATACTGCTTTCTGTAAAAGCACAAAGACTTGAGTTTGATCCCCAGCACTCATACAAAGCTGGGTGGCACACATCAGTGACTCCAGAGCTAGGCGGACAGGGACAGGAGGATCGCTGGGCATCGGTGAACCATAGGTTCAGTGAGAGACCTGGTGTCACAAAATAACCCAGGAGGTAAAAGCACCAGCCACATAAGCCTGCAATCTGAATTCACACACCCCCACCCCCTGCCCACAAATGGATGCAGCAGCTCTGTGATCCCAGCACTCCTATGGGGAGTCTGGGAGGCAGAGACAGGATAATCACTCAGAAGTTGGTGGCCAGCAGCCTGCAGCATGCAGAGCACAGTAGGAACAGGGAGACGCCCTCCCTCAACAAGGCAGACAAAGCCAACTCCCTCAGTCATCCTCGGACCCCACACGTGTGCCATGGGATGAGTGTGCCATCCTTAGACACACAGATTAGACGTACTTGCGCATGCACACACACACACACACACACACACACACACAGAAAAGCCCTCAGATGTCACATCGGGTCTCTCAAGCCGGAGGCCAGGGACAGGCTGGGGAAGGGACGTCTTGGCAGCTTCTGAAGCCAGAAAGCCTGCTGGGACGTCCTTGGGAACAGGACACCTTGGGAACCTGAAGCCCAGCCCTTTCTACTCTAACCTGGACCGTCAGTTCTGCAATTTAGCCAACAACTGCCATCTGAATCTCAAAAAAAAAAAAAAAAAAAAAAAAAAGTAAACTAGCAAAAGAATACCAAGACAGAATCAAAATGACTTACTAAATGACGTCTGTATGCTGTGGGTTCTGAACTGCCTAGGAAGACAGTTCTTCCTCAGTTAAATAACACAGCTCAGTTACAGGTGACACCCAACACAAAAGGCTTTGTAACACCAGGAAAGGCAGACTCTAGTGAGGGCAGATGCCAGCACACTGAGGGCTCAGACAGAGAGGGAGCTGGAAAACGGTACATTTTTAGGATCGCCTCATAGGCTGGAGGAGCCAAGACATGGGGCAGGCAGCTTCTATCTTTCGGGCAAGGTATGTGTCTACTCTTTTCACAACCCTGGGCTTTGTTTTCCAGGAGGAACACATGTCTAGCTCTGTCCTCTGTGAAGTACCTAGCAAGTGAAGGGACTGTGTATCCAGCACTCATCCTGTTCATATCCATGAGTCACTGTGTAGTGCTTTCTGAGCAAAAAGAGACGGCACAGACTCCTGCCTTTCCACAGCCTCCCGGATGCAGGGTGGCACTTCTAGGGCCCCATGATGAACCTACAATAAAACAGTGCAGAAAGGAGGCCTGGAGATGGCTCCATGGGTAGTGCTTGTCACTCAAGCTGGGTGCCCCAGGTCAGGTCCCCAGAGCTCCAGTAAAGCTGGATGAAGTGATACCTCCATAGAATCCCAGCATTTCCCAGGAAGAATGGGAGGCCAAGAAGGATTCCTGGAGGCTCATGGCCAGCTAGCCTGGCATACAGGGCATCACCCAACAAGAGACCATCTCAAACAACATGGAAGGCAAGGACTGGCACCCAAAGCTGTCCTCTGACCTCCATGTGCACACTATGGTATATGCACATCTGCATTTACACATGCAGACATGTACCCACACACATGTAAATAAACACACACACATACACAACAATAAAAAAAAAGAAAAACAAAGCAGAAAAAATAATTCTGCCCTTCTTGAACTCTTTCCTCCTCTCTGAGGGATGGAATTGTCAGGATTAGCCAACAGGGCCAGAAGAGTCTAAGCAAGGAGGCCTGGCCCTCGGTCGGCTGGGAGCTAGGCAGGTGGTTTGGGGTAGAGAGACCATGACAGAAAAGACCAAGACACAGGGGAACGCGTCATACCTCGCAGGTCTCTGTTGAAATCATGAAGTCTTCTAATCTCGCCTTCCAGCTTGTTCCTCATCGCCTTGTCCAGGGACTCACGCTTGGTCGTTGACTTGACCAGGCTCTCATAGGCTTCTGAAATCCTCTGCAGTTCTTTCTCAAACTGCAGGAAAGAGCTAGCATTAAAGTGGCACTCTGAGGGGACCTCAGTGGCTGAGCGCTAGGCCACATTACGGGTAGATTTTACATCTATCAAACAATGGAATTGGGTTTTCTCCCCCTTCTGCCCTTCAAGCTGTATTAGATCCTGAGCTCTGAAGTCTGGCCACACTGCCTGGTGTCTCTTTGTAAAAGTCGCTCTGAATGGATAGGAGGAACGGGTGACTCTAAACAGCACTTAATCTTTTTATTTATGTGTCTGTATATATGTGTGTATGTGTGCATGTGTATATGTGTATATGTGTGTATGTGTGTATGTGTGTATGTGTATATGTGTATATGTGTGTATGTGTGTATGTGTGTATGTGTGAGTATACACCTAATGTCCACAAGTGCCTGCAGTGGCCAAAAAAGGGTGCTGGGTCCCCTGAAACTGGAGTTCATAGCAGTGGTGAGCCACTCAGTATGGGTGCGGCTAACAAAACTCCAGTTTTCTAAAGGAGCAGGAAGTGATCTTAACTGCTGAGCCATCTTTCCAGCCCCCTAAATAACTTATTTTCTATTAATATTTATAACGAGTAGCATTATTTCCATTTCGCAAAAGGAAAATATAGTGTGGAAAAACTCAATTACTTCACCCAAAACCCAAACTTCCAGATTCTAGACAAAATGTTCTTTCAGTAGACACTGCTCCTGTCTCCACACTAGGGCAGCCTCATCGCTGTGTGTTCTCTGAGGAAGAGTTCCAACAAGGACTAATGGACTTGTACCTAACTATAAACAGATGCACCACAGAAAACCTTTCTCATGTGTTGGAATTGCAAGATAGCAAGATTAAAATACTGTGTTGGCATTATTTGTATTTCACCAAATCAAGAACTCTAGCTTTGGGAGCCTCTAACCCGCAGAATATAAGAATTAGTAACAAGTGGCTCTAACTTGTTATAATGGGGGGGGGGTGTTCTAACCTCATAGTGCTGAATAAAGAAAATTGCACAACGCAATTTTATTCGGCTATAAAGGAAAATAAAACTCTGTTAATGGCAGGAAAGGGATGGAACAGGAGACCATTAGACAAATGGAGAGAGCCAGACTCAGAATTGTGAGTGCTGTGTATTCATGCTCAGGGCTGGAGAGATGGCTCAGTGATTAAGAGCACTAGCTGCTCCTGAAGAGGACCAGGGTTCAGTTCTTAGAACCTACATGGTGGCTAACAACTATCCATAACTCAAGTTTCCAGGTAGCCAGTGGTCTCTTCTGGCCTCTGTGGGCATTGAATCCATGTGATACAGTTATACACATACAGGCAAAACATACAAAATAAAAATAAAAATTAAACATATGTACAGGGGGCATGGAAGTAGAAAAGGACCAGCGGGGGTTGGGGGGGGGCAAGAGTGTGTAACAGGGCTGACTATAAGCAAAGCTCAAGGGCACACATGTGGACATGTCTTGATAAAGGCCGCTATTTTGTCATATTAACTAAAAATTTTAAAAATAATAAATGTGTGTTCACAGGCTAAGGGGATGGTAAACCGACAGACACAGGCCTGCAGCAGCTTGTGTGCTCCCAGCTGAGCGGGCGGCACCCAGACACAGACTTCTTCAGTGCAGACAGGGGTTTGATGGGGGAAACGCTGTGGCAGCCAGAGATGAAGTAAGTCATTTCATATGGCTGAGAAGGGTTTCCTTGGAAAACACTTCAGGGGATAGGTCATTTGGTATGAGCCTTAGAGGACAAACAGGGGGTTAGTTGCTGGGTAGAAAAGAAGGGTCAAAGGGCTTTGGTATTCTAGGTAGGAGATGTGACATGAGCTAAGATGTCACCAGAAAAGAAGTGAATGTGTTAGATGTGACGGATGGCCCATGGATGAGCGCAAGGTAGGAGTGGACAGACCGAGGGCCAAAGAGTGGCTTGAGGCTATGGACCAGGGAGACTTACAGGCCTGGGAGAGTTTGGTTTCCAGCACCCATGTGGCAACTAACGACCCTTTGTAACTCCAGTTCCAGGTTATCTAATGCCCTCTTCTGACCTCTGAGGGCGTTGCACTTACATACATCTAGGCAATACACTCATACACATAAAAATAAATAAAATGAGCCGGGCGTGGTGGCGCGAGCCTTTAATCCTAGCACTTGGGAGTCAGAGGCAGGCGGGGGCTACAGGGAGACCCTGTCTCGAAAAGACCAAAAAGTAAAATAATAAATAAATAAATAAATAAATAAATAAATAAATAAAATGGATTTTAAAAGAAGGGCAGCATGATCCTCTGAGAGGATCATAAAACAAAGATGGCGGGGGAGCAGTCCACACAGGGAGCTGGTGTAAGCAGAGCCAACAAGGGCAGGAGTTGGGGTCAGAATCAACAGGTCTTGGTGATTGGCCCTAGAGAGTAAGAGAAAGAAATCAAAAGCAACACAGATACTGAGATTGGCCAATAGGCAAAACTGCTCAATCAAGACATAGGATATGAGAAACAAGTTCACACACACAAAAAAACAACCAAGACCAATCTAGCTTTGGAGATACGTGTCTAAAGCCTGCAGAGCACCAAAGGTTTCTAGTGAGTCAGGAGAGGGGTGTTGTTAGCCAACGGACAACGATGGCCACAAGCAGAGAACTATTAGGAAGTACAATTAGAGGGCCGAGGATGAGGAGAGCTCAGGTTGGGGATCAGAGCCAGGAGATCCAGAGAAAGGCTGAAGACCATGGTGCCCTGGGTACTGAGAAGCCAAACACGTAAAGAAGAGATGAAACCACAGCCAACACCCCAAAGGATACAGTAGCACCAAGACAGACCAGCGGGGGGCTGAGCAGCTGCAGGGCTTCTGCCTAGGAGCAGCTGACAGGAGGAACTGAGGTCGCAGGTTCCTCTCGTGCCTCACGGTGCCCCTCGTGCCTCACAGTGCCCCTCTGTTCTTCCTCTGTCCCGGCCTTCACCAAGGCCTCTGTTTCTTCCAGAGCTATCATGAATTGCTGTGGTGTGGAGGTGCAGAGGACAGTGTGCAGACGGGCACACTGCAGGGACAGTCCCGCACTCACTAAGGAAACTGAGCGTACATAAGCCTTGCATTACCCCGTGAGAGAGCTGCTTGCCTGTAAGCCAGAGACCTTTCTGAGCCCCGCCACCTTCAGGAGCCCTCCTGATTTATCACTGGCCTGGAATCCTCACGGGCACAGAGGTTTTGCGTGTCTGACTTGACCATCAGGTTCCTGAGAGCAGGAGCAACCCTTCATTACTATGCTGGCTACTGTCTCATTGATGTGATCCAACACCGGAGAAGAAGCATTTAAGGATTTATTCTGGCTCGTGGGGTAGAGCCAACCCTGACAGGGAAGGCCTGGTGGAGTAGATGGTGGCGGGAGTGTATAGCTGGAAGTCCTGACACCCAGCAGACCACACACGGCAGACAGCAGGGACGTGGTGCTCAGGTAGAGCAGACCAGACGGCAGACAGCAGGGACGTGGTGCTCAGGTAGAGCAGACCAGACGGCAGACAGCAGGGACGTGGTGCTCAGGTGGAGCAGACCAGACGGCAGACAGCAGGGACGTGGTGCTCAGGTGGAGCAGACCAGACGGCAGACAGACAGCAGGAACGTGGTGCTCAGGTGGAGCAGACCAGACGGCAGACAGACAGCAGGGACGTGGTGCTCAGGTGGAGCAGACCAGATGGCAGACAGCAGGGACGTGGTGCTCAGGTGGAGCAGACCAGATGGCAGACAGCAGGGACGTGGTGCTCAGGTGGAGCAGACCAGAGGCAGACAGCAGGGACGTGGTGCTCAGGTGGAGCAGACCAGATGGCAGACAGCAGGGACGTGGTGCTCAGGTGGAGCAGACCAGATGGCAGACAGCAGGGACATGGTGCTCAGGTGGAGCAGATCAGACGGCAGACAGACAGCAGGGACGTGGTGCTCAGGTGGAGCAGACCAGATGGCAGACAGCAGGGACGTGGTGCTCGGGTGGCTTTCCCCTTCTGCTCTTTCTGTTCTGTCTGGAGCCTGGGACACTGCTCATCCATATTCAAGGAGGGTCCCCATTGGTTAGTCCTCTCTGGCATTGTCCTTACAGACCCAAAGACAGTCTCAACTAACGCCCTAGGCATTTCTGAATCTAGTCAAGTTGACTATCATACCACTCTAGCACAGCATCCTACCTGTGACTAAATCTTCACTAATCAACCTTTAAGAGTAGCGGGCACTGATTCCTACCCCCGAGACAACTTCCCTCCACACACTCCAAGAAGAAACTTCAGGACCCTAACTAAGCACTCGTCATTTACTACACCAAAGCATGAGAAAGAATTTCTTAATTGCATCCTCCAGGAGTATAGGAGACTGAGTAGGGAGATCTTCTCTGGAAAGACTTAAGAAAGAAAAGCTTCCATTCAGGGACATGAAGTGAGAATTTCTACAAAGTGAGCAGAAAAACACCTGGAGAGTCTCAGGCACTCTGGGTACTGGCTACGGGGTAACCAGCCTTGCTGGTTCTAATACTAGCAGTGACAACCAGTGCTCCTGCCTCCTGGAAGCTGGCTCTTTGTAACTAGGCTGGGCTTTGGCAGCTCTGACCTTGATCATTCTTTTCTGTTGTGCTCCTGAACAATGGGCAGAGGCTAAGATCTGCAAATAAATTCATTTATCTTATAGTGACTCTTGGTGAGGGCTAGAATGCTCCCAGTGCTGCAAGAGTTCTCATGAGATGGATGATTCTGTAGGCACACAGTACCATGGGCCCTCCCAAAGCAGAGGCCAAGTAAGTGCCAGGAAATTAGCAGCTGTCATCACTAGTAGCAAAGTCCGCGCATCACCTGACCGGCCTCCGCAGACCTAAGACTCAAGCAGCTGCTAAGAACTTTGTGCAGTGAAGCTGACCGGAGGGAAGGCCTGGAACTAGAACGCGCCTGGGAACGCAGACATGAAGGAGTCTCCTGCCAAGTTCATGTGACCCTTCCAGGTCTCGGTCCAGGTCACCAAGAACAACCACAGAGATACAGGTGAGGATGGGAAGAGGCTGTGAACTGGCCTGACAAGTGACAGGCAACAAGGCGTGGTACTCCTGGAGCCACTTATAATACTCAGGGAGGGGTCCTGGGCCCCTGAAGACAGCTTCTGACTTAGCTCCTGTCTCAGAAGTCATCCACATCCTCTTGGCCACCAATTCTAAGACTCATCCTTCGTGCAGAGAAACTGGTACCTTGAAAGACTGTTATTTTCTAAAAAGAAATATGCATCAGAATTAAGAAAGAATGTGAGGCTGGTCAGTGATGAAGTACACACAAGCGGAAAAATCGACCAACTTCCTGCAGCATTTGTCACTCCAGTCACACCCACGTGAGGGACCCGACATGCTGTCAGGTGGGACCCCAGGGACCCTAGATATTTCCACCAGGGAGCTTCGTTAGAGAAGAAGGGACCCATTTTCAGAAGTGCTGAGCCAGCCTTTCCCAATTTCCAGGCTGTGCCAAGAAAGTGTCTGCCTGGGAGGTGTGGATGGGAGAGGCAAGTGGTAACCTGAGCAGGAAGGTGCTGGCCAAGGGCCAGGGGACAGCAAGCCTGCTTTGTAGCACGGAGTTTCTAGTGTGGGTAGAGCTGGGGTTTCAATCTCCAGGTAGCCTGTTTGCTTGTGGCTCTCATTGTTCTCCTCCCAGACCAAGCAACTGCCGCGTTCCTGGGGAAGCTCCACGCTGGTGCGCTGAGGCAGATTCTGTCTGTGAGCATTTGCACTATCCAACCTGCTCCCAGCTTTGAAGTCAGAGGGGACTGCTACTCCACAACCCTCTCCAAAGACAAGACCAGCTTTAGCTATGATATCAGAACTACACAGCGAGTACCAAATGGTCCAGCGGGGACCAGTCATTGTCACATGGAGCCAAAGACAATGCTCCTGTAGAGTTTATGCTCCTCTGCTTTCTCCTTATCAAAGCCACTTACTGCAGGGACAGAGCCAGGCTCTCAGACTCATTGATTCCTACGAGAATGCATCTTTGTTCTCAGAAGTCAAACCCAATGGCAATGCCCCATAGCAGGCCATTGCCGCGCCCCTTGCCTCCTCCATCCTTCCCACAGCCCATCAGGTACATGTGTGGGGCATCAATTTCCAGTCAGGATCAGCTTGCTCCTTTGAGGTTTTTTGTTTTGTTTTGTTTCATTGTTTTTTGGTTTTGTTTTTTGACAGAGGCTCTCCCTATGTAGCTCAGATTATCCTCGAACTTGCAGCAAGAAGCTCTTGCCTGAGTGCTTAGGTCGCAGGCATGTGCCACCATGCCTAATTCACTTTTGCTAGACGAAATTTTCCCCATGTACTCTGGCTCTGAGCACAAAGCTGGAGGAATGGAAATAGCCGCAGATTCGGGCACTACCCCCCCCAGCAGCCACGTGACAGCTCCCCAGGCCGGCATTGTTCAGGGCCTCCCTGCCCGGTGAGGTCATGGCAGACATAAGGGAAGCTTGCAGTAAACTGCACTCTCCACCTCCAGCATTGACACCATGATGCTTTTTCACAGTGACCAGCTAATGAACCCACGCTGACAATTTCCGGTTCCTGAGATGCCTAGATTTAAAGGACACTCCAGTTCTGTCCAGTCAGCCCCCTCCGTAGTTCTCTCTGGTCTCCTTCCACACCTGGGAGATCCTCCTGAGTCACTCACTGAACTGTGCCGTGCTACTCAGCTGCAGGCATTACCTCCTGCATCTCTCTCCAGAGGGTCAGCGACTCCAAGGCAGACACTAGGTCGCATTTAGAGGTTTCCCTGACACCCTGCACAGTGCTCAGCACAAAAGCAAACTCATTAAATGTTGTTCAGTGAGTCAGCAAATCAAGACTTCACAAGGAGATAAGGAATTCTGCTGTGGTTCAGGGACGGAAGTCTGTTGGTAGAATGCTTGCCTAGCATGCACGAGGCCCTGGGTTTGATCCCCAGTACCGTATAAACTGAGCACAGTGGCACACACCTATAATCTTAGCACTTGGGAAGCAAAAGGAGGATCAGTTGTTCAAGATCATCCTAAATGACAGAGTTTGAGGCCATGCTTGGACTACATGAGACCTTGTCTCAATAAAAACAGACAGAACACCCCTTCCAGAGATGCTGCCCCTCCTGTCCCAGGAAGTGGCCTACCTTGTGGAGCTTGTCCGCATTGTCGTAGTAGCCCTGAAGCTCCTGGTGAAGAACTCGGTTCTCCTCAGTGAGGATCTCCACCATCTGCTGGGCCCTCTCCACGATCGCAAAGGCATCTGGTCCAAGCTGCTGGCTGGGGGAGGCCGGTGGGGGCTGCGGAGCCCCCAGGGTCATGGGAAGCGGAAGTGCAGAGGTCAAGGACACGGAGTGCAGAGGCCCGCTGATGGAAGATGTCTGTGAGGACACAGGGCTGTGCTGCTGCACTGTGGTTGGGAACGGAAGCTGACATGGACGGCTATAGGGAATAGAGACCAGCCATCAGATTCCAGAGGAAGAGGAGGAGGAGGAAGGAAGCCCACCTCCATAAGCGTCATCAGTGGCTTCCTTGGGCAAGGGTTACCCATCACTTAGCTGAAAAGCAGGTTCAGACCTCACAAGGATTTACTGTGTTCTCAACAGTATTGGCTACTGGGAGGACAGTGGACAGGCCAGACCAGGTCTCTGATTTCTGGGAGAGACAGGAAGCTATCCATGACTGAGATACAGCTGGGATGGGGGAAGTACTCTCCAGACCGTGGAATGCCGGAGAGGTCAGGAAAAGAGGCCCTAAGGGGCAGAGGTTTGGGCTGAAATCATCAGGACAGACAGGAAGGGGCCAGCTGTTTGGGTGGGAGGGTGAGGTGGGGAAGGGAGTCCAATGGACGGGGGACCAGCCAGTATCATGGCTGTGCAGAAACTAGCAGCAATAGCAGTGAAGGCAAGGAAACACCGCTGTAGCAAGCACAGCCAGCAAAGAGCACCACACAGCAGGCCTAGAGATGGCCAACCTTCCTAAGCTGCAGCCACACCTTCCCAGGGGCACACAGTGGTCTGTGGAGGGCTTGCTCTACTATGAGTGGTGTGCAGAGAATTCAGTGCATGGCGGTAGGGACAGGTGCATGGATCCCAGGAGAGGAGGCCTGGGTGTGGCCTGCGGGAGAACTGCATGCATTATACTATGAAGGATGAGGAAAGAGAAGAGGATAAAAGCTTGCTCCCAGATGTCGGCACATGTGGGCTTGCACATGCTCAGCTCTATGAGCTGACTCACACACCTGTGCCTCCTTTCCTTGGTTCACCCCATGGGCTGGAGCAGCACGTGGTGTAGGGAGTCTGGGATTGGCTACTAGGGGTTTGCAATATCTGATATAAACAGCCTGTTGTTTGAAATAAATTGGACTTGCATCCGCTGCCATATGTCCCACGACGTGCTAAAACAGTCCTGTGTGTGTGCTCTCTTTCACTACACGCCCCCATGAAGAATTATCAACTCCTACACCCAGATTTGGGGCTTAATACAAATAGGTAGAGCTATCTCTTAGTCTAAAAGAAGAGCCGATTGTTTTGGCCTAAATATCAAGACTTTAATGCAAGCCACCTACAAGTGTCCTCTGATAGCTCAATTCCCAGTCGTGGACTGTGGTGGTTTGAATGAGAAGGTCCCTATAGGATCCGAGAGTTCGAACAGCTGGCCTGACCTGTGCTGCTTCTTGCAGAGGTTTAGGCGGTACAGCCCTGCTGAAGGAGGCGCAGCATTTGGGGCAGGCTCTGGGAATCACAGTCCCACTCCCAGGTGCCCTGTCTCTGCTTCCCGAGTGTGTTTAAGATGTGGGCACCCAGATTTGCCTCCCTTCATTACGCTGCCCACCATGATGGATAAAGGGTCCACTCTTCCTTGCATCAGTGTCTCCTCAAAGCAACAGAACAGTAATTAATACATGGACTCACACTTGGAATTACGAATTCCTATCTCTACTTCCGTTCTCTAATATTCTGTTTACCTGCTTCATGAGGATCACTGTGTTTTCCTTCAACCTAAGCTAAGAGCTCCTTGAAGCAACTGTCCCTGGTCCAGGAATGAGCAGCACACACAGTCTTTTTTTTTTTTTTTTGGTCTTTTTGAGACAGGGTCTCCCTGTAGCTCCTGCTGTCCTGGAACTCGCTATGTAGACCAGGGTGGCCTTGAACTCACAAAGATCTGCCTGCCTCTGCCTCCCAAGTGCTAGGATTAAAGGTGTGTGCCACCACGCCCGGCTAGCACACACAGTCTGATGTCTGCTATGGCCTCTCTTCTACAAAGCCAGGAAATAAACTCTTGCTCATCTCCTCTACTTCTAGATCTCCACCTTGGAACTGGAGAAGTATAAGACTTGGCGGCAACCCAGCGAAGGGGAGTGCACAATCCTATAATCCCAGCACTTGGAAGGCCAAGGCAGGAGATCACAAGTTCAAGACCACCCTGGCTACATGAGGTACAGGCCACCCTGTGCTACAGAGTAAGACCCTGTTGAGAAAAACAAACAAATAAATAAATAAAAGTTAAAAGAACTGGCAGCAATACAAACATCACCCAGCATTGTGTGTCAAAGGGTGAGCCCTCTGGGGAGGGGCATCACAGGGGTCATCGTCCATACTCTGTGGCCACCACAGCCAAGGCTTACAGCATTGCTCCCATTTTCCCCAGGAGGTCACCTGGCCTTACATTTTCCTTTTTTTTCCAGACAGGGTCTTCCTGTAGCCCCAGCTGGCCTGCAACTCTCTATGTAGACCAGGCTGGCCTTGATCCACAGAGATCCATCTGCCTCTGCTTCCCAAATGCTGGGATTAAAGGCATGCACCACCACGCCCAGGTATTACTGTCCTTTTAAGTACATTTTCTAGAATATTTTTAGATCCTGTTGACTGCTATAGCTCCCACCAAGCAAGTCTCACAGTCCCTTGTAGCCAAATGTCAGACCCTACAAGAAAGTTTAAGGGTCACCTAGGTCTCATCATGTATACCTTCCTAAAGGTGACAACAGAATAACCTCAGCAGATACCTCCACAGTAACTGACCTCTGGCTTTGTTTGGTAATGCTAAGACTAGAACTTACTACCCTGGCTCAGGAGACGCTGCCAGTGAACCTCTTTCAGTCTTCCATTTAGAAGGTCCTACTTCATATCATGCTAAGTGTCTGGGATCATGGCGCACAGTGCAACTCTTTTCTCCAACTGTCTTCCAATTTCAGGAAGGAACACTGTCAGTGGCGGCCCCTGAGTCACCCCTCTGTCCCTTCTGAAGAACTCAGCCATCTCTTTAGACTAAAAGGTGTCCGCAGTCTGATGAGTCTGTGCCCCTTCCATGCTAAAGTGTATGTGATTATATGTTTTCTGTGTGTACCAGGAGGTATAATGCATCACAACAGCAGACAGATCTTGAGTTTCCTTCACACTGCTCAGCTTTTGCCCAGACCATGGGGATGGACCCAGAACAAAAGCACGGGAAGGAGAAACCAGTGAAGAACAGGAAGAGAAAAGAGAAAGTGAACAGTCAAGGACAGCTAAGCTCAGTTCATGTCCCATCTACAGAGCCTCAGCTAACATTCATGGAAGGACTATGCTGTCTGACATTTCGTCACCTCGTTCAACCCTCACAGAAAGAGAGGCAGGCAGGCCCATCCTCATGAGAACACAGGCTCAGGAAGCCAAATACAAGCCTGCTCTTTTCTCTGATTGCCAAATCAGCCTTGGAACAGCAAAGGAAGTGACTGTGTCCAGCACCATCCAAGTACTGGTTATTTGATCTCAGCTGAGCAGGGCTAAAAGGGCCTCTCCTCCCCAAGGCCAGCTAGGTACGGAAACAAGTAGAGAGCTGAAGACAGGAAGTAGAGGGTCTAAAGAGCAGTCTAAAGAGCGGTGTCTTAAGAGATGGAACTAGCAGAGGCGCAGCTCTGAAGGCAACTCTGGTCTCCTCTGCAGACTGGACCCCAGCACCTCTGTCTCTCCTCTGAGCTTGCTCCTGACAGCCTGAATCACCCTCCTCACAGCTACCACTGGCTTGTTATTCCTATCCTTGAATTTCTACTTAAATTTATTAATATTTGTGCTGGATAGCTTTAGTGTCAACTTGACACACCTGGGTTGAGGGAGCCTCAATTGGGGAATTGGCTCCTTGGATTGGCCTGTGGCCACATCTGTGGAGTATTATCTTGATTGTCAAGCAGTGTGGGAGGGCCCAGCCCACAATGAGTGGTGTCACCCTGGGCGGGCTGTTGTGTACAGTATAAGAAAACAGGCTGGGCATGAGCCAGGGGAGAAAGCCAGTGAACAGCATTCCTCCATGGCCTGTGCTTCAGCTCCTGCCTCCAGGTTCCTGCCCTGAGTTCCTGCCTTGGGCTCCCTGAGTGAGAACTGTGACTCAGGAGATGTAAGCTGAATAAACCCTTTCCTCCCCAAGTTGGTGTCGGTCAGAGTGTTTTGTCACATCAATGGAAGACAAACTAGAACAGAAAATGGTACCAGAGAGCGGGGTATTGCTGTGACAAACCTGACCTTGGTGTTTTGGGGAAGGATCGTGGAAGTGTTTGGAACTCTGGGCTAGAAAAATCATTGAATGCCTAAAGATCGTGGATATGGAACTTGGAACAGTTTTGCTGAAAGAGTTGTAGAAGATGGAGGCCTGGCTTGTGAAGTTTCTAGTTTCAAAGGGAAGCAGAGATCATCAGGACTGTTTAATCTGTGGGTTCTGGTCAGCTGGAGCTGAAGAATCAGCTGTAAGTAACAGACCAGCATCACTGTGGTGAAATCTTCTGGGAAGAATTTCTTCAGGGTCAGCACACAGAAGCTGTGGTCCAGAAGGGGCCTGAGCCTCCATGTCAAGCCAGAAGCAGGACTTGGTAGTGTGTAAGAGTCTCCTATATGGTTCTGGTGTTGAAATTTGAGGGGGTCACAAAGAGCAGCCAAGGCTTGGCACTGTGAGAGGTCAGGAAAGACCATTGGTGGAAGTGCACCTCGGTTGCAGTGAAGACCCCAAGATTGTAGGAGTCATGGAGAGAAGCTGAGGCTTGGCACCAGGAGAGGTCAGAAGAGACCGTTGGTGAAGGTGCTGCCTCAGTTTCAGTGGCCACCCCAGGTTTTTGGAGATGCCGGGACCATGGGATGACCAACAAGAGCAGCAGCAGGTGTGGAATGGAGTCAGCCTGGGCCTGCGAGATGAGCTGTGTGTGCCACAGACAGCAGAGTCACAGAGGGGGAGCTGCTGAAACCCTTTGGAGCCCAGAAGATCATGAGTGAATCCCAGGTGTCCAGCCCTGAGCTACTTTGCTGGACTTAGGTTTTGTTTGAGTGTGCCTGATTCTTCCCTTTGAAATAAGACAGTACTTGTTTTGGATTTTTGTTTTTTTGTATTTTTGTCTTTTTGAGACAGGGTCTCCATGTAGCCCCAGCTGTCCTGGAACTCACTCTGTAGACCAGGCTGGCCTTGAACTCACAAAGATCCGCCTGCCTCTGCCTCCCAAGTGCTAGGATTAAAGGCGTGCGCCACCACGCCCGGCCTTGTTTTGGATTTTACAGCAGCCCACAGTTAAGAGAATTTTAATAGACCGTGAACTTTTAAGTGTTGGGACATTTTAAGGACTGTGGGGCTTTTAAGGTTGTACTGTCTTAGGTTGTAATTAATGTTAACATCATACTTTGGGGATAAGAACTGGAAAGGTGGTGGTTTAATAGTGATGTGTTTTGTGCGTCAAGTTGACAAGGGGTCAATTGTACTGGATAGCTTTAGTGTCAACTTGACACACCTGGGTTGAGGGAGCCTCAATTGGGGAATTGGCTCCATTGGATTGGCCTGTGGCCACATCTGTGGAGTATTGTCTTGATTGTCAAGCAGTGTGGGAGGGCCCAGTCCACAATGAGTGGTGCCACTCTGGGCAGGTTGTTGTGTACATATAAGAAGGCAGGCTGGGCATGAGCCAAGGGAGCAAGCCAGTGAACAGCATTCCTCCATGGCCTGTGCTTCAGCTCCTGCCTCCAAGTTCCTGCCCTGAGTTCGTGCCTTGAGCGCCCTAAGTGATGAACTGTGACCCAGGAAATGTAAGCTGAATAAACCCTTTCCTCCCCAAGTTGGTGTCAGTCAAAGTGTTTTGTCACAGCAATGGAAGACAAACTAGAACAATATTCTATGCACATCTTTTTCTCCCTAATTATGAGCATGCAAGTTTTCTAAGGATAGAAAGTTATGACTCATATTAAGTTGGTGCCCAATAACTTTTGTTAAGAGAAAGTTAGATCATATTTGCTTGATAGCTTTTCAAAGAAGAGTCAGATACTCAGCATCCTGTGAGGAAGGAGAGATTCAGATTTGCTCAGACTGTTGAAATCATGAAGGTGCCCACACAAAAACAGCTCTGAGACAGGGGCTTTCTGTGTCAGAGGCCACACAAGGCAGCACAAAACTGCTTGTCATACTATCTGGCATTGAGGAAACAGGTCATCAGTAACATTGTTAGCAATGGCAGTGACACTGTTCCTCTCCACACACAACAAAGCCTCGTAACCATATTTAAATTTATGCTTTGACATCCTACATGCAAATAAGGTGCCATGAACAGACCTGTACTAATGAGTCTCATCAGCCTGGGCATCCACAGATACCATTCCAAGTGCAGTATTATTCTGTTTCATCAGTTTGCAAATTAAGGCTCCTGGGATTTAAAGACAAACCAGACTATCAAGTTCTATGCAAAGTTAAATGCACTTCCTGAATCACAAGTTTTCCTACACCAGGGACCCTCCTATGTCAGCCAGGATAGCACTTTTTTTTTTTTTTAATATAAGCAGCTTCCCCCCGCCCCCCCCCCCTTTCTTTCTGAAGTAAGTTCTCACTAGGTAGCACTGGCTATGTAGACCAGGCTGGTCATGAACTTACAGAGATCTACCTGCTTCTGCTTCTCAAGTGCTAAGATTAAAGGCGTGCACCACTGTGCCAGGCTTGGAGCTTATTTCTATCACTCTGGACTTGAATTTCAGTTCTGCTGTATAAACCACATAGTTCACATGTCCAAGTTATTAATCTCATCTTCACCTGTCCTTGGGGGCAATCGAGATCACAGTATCCATTCTCACAGTTGTGAGAATTAAATGAGACTGGGTGAAGCACTTTACTTATTGTCTGTCTTCAGGAGAGCCCTCAGAAATCTCAGCCTCTGTCATCACACAGTCCCCATTGCTATTAGAAAGAAGGAAGGCAAGGAGTACTACCCTTGGTCTCCCTTCGCTTTTGGAAGTTAGGTGTTTATGGTGAGGGATCACAGTCCTGCTCTCAAGGCCTCAGTGAGGACTCCCTCCCTGGCCTTAGAACACACAGGCCATGCAGAACCAGAACCTCATGGTGATGGCAGGGCAAGTCAGGACACTCTATGGGTTTTTGGGGGTGGAAGGGTGTTTGCTATTCTTTATGTTTTTATTAAATATGTATAGTTATTTCTATCATGTGATAGTTAATCTTCAACATGGCTGGATTTGGAATCACTTAAGGGACACATCTTTGGATTCATATGTGAGGAGTTTCCAGAGGTTTAAATGAGGCAGAATGACCCACCCTGAACATGGGTGTTGTCATCTGAGGCAGGAGGACTCACCCCCGACCTGCCAGCACCATCCCATGGACTGGGGTCCTGATTGAAGGAAGAGAGAAGAAGCCAAGCCCCCAACTCACCTCTCTGCTTCCTGCTGTAGACATGATGTAACCAGGTACCACATACATCTGTCCCCCACCCCACCCCCCCAGCCCAGGGTGGGCTGTAACCCTTCTTTAACCAGGATCCAAAATAAATCCTTCCTCCCTTAAGCTGCTTTTTTTGTCAAATATCTACAAATCATTAAGTAATACATGCATATTACAGAAACAGTAGAAAATATAAATGAAATCATTAGCACTGCTATTTTAGTAATCAGAACCAAGAAACAAAAGATGACCTAATAAAAGGCCATGGAAACACAAAAAGTACATGATATTTCTAGAGAGCCTTGGAACTTACAGTATTTTCTGAAAAATTTCTGATCCTTAGAGCAACATGGTTGACAAGACTGTTTAACACAGGTTCTGTTTGAGTAAAGGATTTGAAGGAGAGCAATACTTTCATTCTTTCGGGGGGGATAAAGTACATATGTATCTATGTCTATATTTCTAAAATGAACATGTTACATTAATGTAAGTAATTAACTGGTTTCAGAAAAAGCTGTCCTCAACAATGTACAGGTAAGAAAACAGCAGGGCGGGAGGACTGGTTGGCCCTAGGCCTTCAAGGCCAGGCCTTGGGCAACATGATAAGACTCCATCTCAGAATAAGTAAATAAAAATAAACAACTAAATAGAAAGGAAACAGGCTCTGAGGACTTGGCTACAGAGAGGAAGCTCTTCTTTTCTCAGGCACAGGGAGTCCCATCCGCACCCGATGAGGACACCTAAATTTCGTGAATGCTCAAATCAGTGCTTGACTCTGTTGTAAACTAGCTCAAAATTCCAGCTATGCGGGTGGGTACAGGCAGTCCTGCTTAGCGAAGTCTCTCCTGCAATGCGTTACAGCTGGGATTGTGTCAGGTTTCCTGGGAAAGTAGCCTGAACTTGACCCTGGCTTCTTTAAATTCTCAAACCGCAGAGCGTTTCTCAGGGCTTGTGCTTGGTCCGTCCGCCAGAATGCAGCCCAAATGCTGGACACGCTTTTTTTTTTTTTTTGAGACAGAGTATCATGTAGGCCAAGCTAGTCTTGACCTTGTTAAGGATGACCTCGGCTGAACTCCTGACCTTCCTGCCTCCACCTCCCAAGTGCTAGGATTCAAGGTGTGCACGCCTGGTCTGGCTGACATCCCTGAGTGACCCTGGCACAAACGTCTCAGTGCACCTGGTGAAATTGAAATAAGGCTCCAGGCCTCGTTTTCACTAAGGAAAATGTACACTTTTTAATTAATCAGCCCTTGGCCTGGCTACCTTTAGATTCCAGATATCTGCTTATTTTTTTGACTGTAGAAACTATAAATCATAATTAAACATTTCAGAAAAACACTCCTTAAATTCTCCTCCCTCTTCTAGCCATTTCTAACTTCTGGTAAGAGGAGGCCTCTGAACCTTCTGTCTTATAAACGCAGCTCTTGGTAAACATGGCACCCACCCGGACTCAGCCTGGCTGCTTGGCACGTGTCTTTGTGCATGCCCTGCTGATCTGTGTGACTGGGCTCGTTGAGGATGCTCCTTGTTGTCAGCTTGTCTCATGTCCTGGGTTCTCCCCCATACCTTAGTCTCTCCCTCTTCCCTGGACTATCACCCACCAAAATCCCAGAGGATGACCTTGTGCACTAGCTTACGCCAGACAAATCAGGACATTTTCTAGGGAAGAAATTCTCAGAGCATTTTAACACAGAAACAGTGGCTGTGAGAACTGGCCACACCACTGCCTTCCTGAACAACAGGGCACTCACTGTCCACTCCCTGCTCTAAAGGGAAGGAAGTGGTGATGCTGACAGGCCTGTCAGGAGAAGCCAGCAGCCAGCTGCGTGCAAGGAAAGCCGTAGCATCCTGCTTTACCCCAGGCTTTTACCAGACTTGAGAGGGAAGGCCTGGCTCAAACACTACCATCTCCTGCCTTTTACAAGAATCTGCCTACTAAAAACCAAATTAGCATATCAATAGATGGGTAGAATATTAATAAACGGGCACTACCCTTTACTTTGCTTCTGGTAAGCTAGTAAATCAAACTCCTTGTTGACAAGGCAAGACTGAGCCAGGATGAAAGACAAAAAGAACCTCCAGGCTCAACAAGTCAAAGCTTAAATTGTTCTTCCCATCAACAGGGAGCCGCTCCTAGCGTCCTGGAAGGGATACTGCCTAAAACAGAAATCAGTCTAAGGTCTCCTAGTGACATCTAAGGAAAACACACAAATGGCCCTGGCCCCAGCTGCCCCCACCTCCAGGTGTGCCCAGCCTTTCCCCAGGGGTCTCATGGAGTCACTCCATACAGAACAGCTACGAACTCAGCTCAACAAAAAAAAAATCACAAACTTACTTAAAACACTAAGGGGGTTTTGACCTTTCTTTATTTTGTAACTTGGTTGTGAAGTTCTTGAGGGAGAATTTTGTAGATAACAATGTCTTTTCATAACATCAAAAGGTTGGACACCTGGAAGCACACAGGCTGAAGCTGTCAGCAAGGTTGAGTTTGCTCCCACGGCCTTGCGGCGTATCTGGAGAAGGGGGATCTGTTAGACGTTCCTCCCGTCTGGAGTATTCAATCAGTATTCTGGTCTCCTTGGAAAAACAGGTGAGCAGTGCTCAAGCTGGATTCTGTTAACTGATCACAGACTCACCAGATAAGTCATGTCCAGTGGAACTTTGGTCTGTGTTTCCACTGCATGCACAGTGGCTAAGTGTTTAACCAGGGGAGGTGCTGGCCATGACCTGTTCCTGGAAACTCTCTTCAGGTCTAGTTTAGCCTGTGTAAGAATGAGCAGTTTACTGGTACCTACTTCTTCAAACTGTTGATTGGAAAAATGGAAGATTAATATGTAATTTTTTAGAGTTTCAGTTTTCGTTTTTACAAACATAAATTCCTTTAGAAAACAACAGTCATCTTGACTAACATACTCCAAACTGTTCTGATAAAAGCCCAACCCCTGGAATTCATGCATGTGTTCATTCTAATTAACAGCAAATATTACATAAGCCAAGTCACCACTCTGGAAGTGCTCTGTCTCACAATGAGTGAGAAATAATATTGGAATGTCTGCTCTGGGATGGAGGGGTCACTGTCTTCCTCGGGAACAGCCTAATCCTCACCTGGCCTCACTTTGACCTACTTTCAGTTTGAGGTTGAGAGAAAAGCCAGTTGGAGTTGGAGAGGGTGCAGCTTCTTCCCTGGACCACCTCCAGATCCCGAGGGTCTGTTCCTAGCACTTCCAGTCCGCCAACCACTTGAGTTCACCACACTGCAAGCCAACTAAGCTTGGCCTAGTGGCTGCTCCAGCCCCTCCCACATGGGGCCCCGAGGGTTTTCCATCAGCCACCTGACACTGTCTTTAGTGCCCCAGATAGGTGAAAGGTCCTGAGAGTGACCAGGACTCTGATGAAGGCAGGGATCTATTTATCTCCCAGGTTTACCACCTACTTCTTCAGACCTGTCTCTGGGCAGAAAAAAAAAAAAGTCAGGTCTCAAAACATAATAGGCCAGGACAACAGGACAAAACACTGAATACTCGTCAGCTTCTGAGAATGGCCATTTGCAACATCAGGCATGGAGACGGGGTGACACAATTCAGTCGGGTTCTCTCCTGGTGTAGGAGTCTGCCACACCGTGTACCATGTGCCCAATAGTGTTCCTAAACCAATACCTCTAGTGGCAAGAGATGATCCCTTAAGCACCAGAGAGCTGATCAGGGCAGCAAGAAGTCCTGTTTGGCTCTTGGGTCATACATAAGTTGAACGTTGCACACTGCTGAGTCTTGGAGTTCATGTCCAGCTCTCAGAGCTGAGGCTCTGCTAAACATGTCTGGAGCAGGCTGTGTGAACATAATTTTGTTTACCCAGCCACCCAAAGGCTGCACTGCAGAAGCCAGGCTGGCTCACCAAGTCTGGGCTCACAAAGTGACCTTAGAGCTCTAGGTCTGGCCTCAATGGCCTGTCTGTTACATCTCAGAGATCTCAATGTCACGTGTCAACCCAGCTGACAAGCTGGGCAGGGTGTGCATCTCCCTTGACATTTCTTCTTTCTCATCTGGAAACTTCTAGACAAACTATGCTCTCTGCAAATCACCAGAAAGACCTCCATAAGTCTCCCCACTGACCACACGCCCCAGCTCACACCACAGCTTCTGCCAACACCACACAGCACGACTAGGTTATGTGCTGCCATTGAAAGACAAGAGAAGCCAGGGAGCAGGAGAGGCTTCACTGGGGAAGATTTCTCCCCTTTATCAAGCTCTCCAGAGGCGGAGGGAATGTCTGCAGGAAAGTAGGAAGTTGTACGTGCACAACGCAGCAATGCAGCTCCGTACACAGCCGTGGATTACTGTAAACAAGTGAGGAAAAGCAAGTGTATGAATCCCAGAGATGGGATTGCTTTTGATTTGGAAGTTTCCTTTGACATGAAGGGGGAAGAGGAGTTCCAGGGGCATCTGTCAGGTTGAGTCCACACTAAGAGAAAGCACACTGCTACTTATCTGAGGTCAAGGTTGTAGCCAGACGGCTTCACAGCTGGCCATCTCCCCAGGATGGCTAATCTCCATTGCAGTGAGATGGAATCAGAGTCACCTAGGAGACACACCCTTGGGTGTTTCCCACTCATCCTGAATGTGGGTGGCATCCTCCCACCGGCTGGGATCCCAGACAGAAAAGAAGAAAATCAGCTGAGTGCTGGCGTCTCCCTTCTCTGCTTCCTGGTTCACAGAGATGTAAGGAGTAACAAGTTCCAGCCAGGCTTTCCCTCCTCATGAACTCCTCAGTCCTTCCCACCCAGCGACAACAGACACTACCCTCTCGAATCCTGAGCAGAGATAAACTGTTCCTCCTGTGCATTGCCTTTGGTCAGGTATTCAGTCTCAGCAACAGAAAACTAACCAGTAGACCCAGCAGTATGAGGTGGGGGTGCCCAGCAGGGAGTGAGTGCAGTCAGCCAGCGTTCTCCAGGAGGGGTACGGCCAGGGCTGCGCTGTGTGGAGTCCCACAGGGAACACATTCCGTTTGGAAACAGAGAAGGCTGCACGAGGATGCCACCCAGTAGCAGCAGGGGCCACCTGTCTCCCCAGGCTGGGAGCTCTTCTGGCACCAGCCCAGTAACACCAATGCTGGCCACGCCCACATTCTCTCCAGAGGCTCCCTGTCCAACTGCCTCCAACACATGCCTGTTCCTCAGCTGTCTAGCCGCTCACCGAATCCTATCAATTTTAACATAAAAAATCCTTCTCTATTCTCACTGTCTGCAGCTTGGACATCAGTTATCAGTTCCTATCTGAAGTACCGAAACTTCAAAAGGTCCCCAGTCTTCTGGTCAAAGTCAGTCACCAAACATCAACAGGCACTTCCTGCTTAAAAACCACCACAGGGGCTAGAGAGGTGGCTCAGCCAGCCATCAAGAGCACATACTGCTCTTCCATAGGTCCAGAGTTCAATTCCTAAAACCTGCACTGGGCAGCTCACAAGCACCTGTAACTCTAGCTGCAAGGATCTGATGCTGTCTTCCGGCCTCCACAGGCACCTGCACATACAATGCACACACACATACACACACACACACACACACACACACACAGACCTGATGCCACCTTCTGGCCTCCATGGGCACCTGTACACAATGCATACATACACAGAGACACACACATATACACATAAATAAAAATAAATCTTAAAAAAAAAACCTTCCCAGTTGCATAGGGATGAATCCTAAACTCAGCACAAAAGGCCTGAGACCTTCACCACTGTCTTCAACTTCCCCATCCAAGAGCATTCTCTGCTATATCTTTCTACCCCTAGCCTCCCGGGTTCTGCTCCATGGATACTTGAGGCTAGCCTCGGCTGCCCCAGCTTTAACCTCTAGGATTTGGTTTCACATCTGTTGAATAAAGGGACTAAACTGGCTTCCACAGTCTCTTAAACTCTTCCATTCTAGCACTCAGAGTATTTTCTTTTTCTTTTTAATGTGTGTGTTTGCATGAGTATATGTGATGTGCATGCAGGTGCCCACAAAGGCCAGAGAGGGTGTTGGTCCCCAGAGCTAGAGCTACAGGTGATGATGAGCCACCTGAGAACTAAACTCTTCTAGAAGTGTAGCAAGTGCTTGTACTCACTGAGCTATCCTTCTGTCCCCAGGGCATTTTCCTTTAAAATCCATATTGAAGCCACACAAAGGGCTGCACACTTGAATTCCAGTATTTGAAGGGCAAAGGTAAGAGGATCAGGAGTTCAAGGCCTGCAGAGCGAGACCTTGGGTATAGGTACAAAGGAAGGATAGATGGGAGGGAAGGGAGGGAGGGAGGGAGGGAGGGGAAGGGATGAGAGAGGAGGGGAGGAAAGAAAAAAAAAAAAAAAAAAAAAAAAAAAAAAAAAAAAAGAGAAGGGAGGAGGAGGGAGGAAGGATAGGAGGGAGGAGGGATAGGAGGGAGGGAAGAAGGAAGGGAGGGAGGGAGGAAGGGAGGGAGGGAGGAAGGGAGGAAGGGAGGAAGGGAGGAAGGAAGGAAGGAAGGAAGGAAGGAAGGGAGGGAGGAAGGAAGGGAGGGAGGAAAGAAGGGAGGGAGGGAGGAAGGGAGGGAGGAAGGAAGGAAGGGAGGGAGGAAGGGAGGAAGGGAGGGAGAGAGGGAGGGAAATTAACTAATACAATTAATACGATGAAGAGAGACTTTATAAAACCACTTTAGGGGGCTGGAGAGATGGCTAAGTGATTAAGAGCACTGGCTGCTCTTGCACAGGACCCCAGTTCGATTCCCAGCACCCACATGGCAGCTGACAATTATCCATAACTGCGGTTCCAGGGGATCTGACACCCTCCTCCAAGGGCATTGCACTTACATGCAGGCAATACACTCATACACGTAAAATTAAAATAAATAAATAAATAAATTTTAAAAATGTCTTAAAATAACCACTTTGGGGCTGGGAAGATGGCTCAATGGGTGAAGCGCTTCTCTGTGAGCACAGGGTCCCAAGTTCAATCCCCAGAACCCACACACAATCACCTGGGGGGGGGGGCTGAAGACGGCTGAATACCTGGGCCCCAAAGTGGCTCGTTAAACAGTATGGACAGGATCAACATTCGTGATCAAATGGAGTAAAACACTAAAAAACACACAGCTGAGTTTTGCAAAGCTGAGCCGATAGTTACCTGGTGACCCCGTACTCGGGAGGCGGTTGATACCTCAGGACGGCCACCTCTGTTCTTGCAGGCTGAGGTGCTGGGTAAGGCTTGACCATCTCATGGAGAACCCCAGGGTGCTGGTCACTGTAGTAAAGTCCGTGGTCTTGATTCTTGCTGACTGAGGACATCATCGGCTTGGACTTGAAGGGGTACTCGGGTGGAGGGCCGCGAGGGTCCAGCGCTTTACAGGCAGGCTGGGCTGGGGAGGGCCCCCCTCCGGCTTTGAAGCCCTTCCCATTTCCTGAGCCAGGGAGGTGTTGCTTAGCCCCATTCCTCTCCAGCGACAGCTGCATGATCCGCTCGCTAAGGGAGCGAACGTGACCCTGCTTGAGTTCTTTCAGGGCCTCGTCCTTGTGCGCCTGTCCACTGTTGGCCCGGTTCACCGTGGGCCTCCCTTCCGTTCGGGACTTCTGAGTGGCGGCCCCCGCCATGTAGTAGCTGGGGCCCAGAGGGCCCTGTGCTTGCTGAGGCTGAGGTGGCGGCGGCTGCTGCGGCTGCTGCTGGCCCCGGAAGAACTGCGACTGGGCTTTGGCCTCCTCGTAGGTGGGCAGCTCCTCGTTGTTCTGTTGGGGCTGCGTGGACCGGACCTGCTTCTCCATCACCGCACTGTCCCCCTGGTGTTCTTGACCCTGCGGTTCTTGGCGAGCCGACTGGTAGACCATTTGTGGGTCTTCTGGAGTGAGGGTTTCTGTGGAAGAAAAGTTGTTGGTGGCGTGGGCTGGCCCTGCACTCCCTGTGGCCTGGTGCTGGATGGCCAGCAGGTTCATGTTCTCGGTCGGGGTACCATAGCGCAGTTGTTCCTGGATCAGCCGCTGCAATACTGTTCCAGCTGCCGCATCCTCGGAACCTCTCATGTCCACCTCTGAGGTCCTCAGGAAGTTCGGGGAGTGGAAGTTAGGGAGAGGGTCCTCCGCTGAAAGACACGTGGGAAAGCTCTATCAGACCGCCGTGCCCAGGAGACACAGTGTATCAGACCACCATCCCCAGGAGACACAGGCTAATCAGACCGCCGTCCCCAGGAGACACAGTGTATCAGACCACCATCCCCAGGAGACACAGTCTAATCAGACCGCCGTCCCCAGGAGACAGTCTAATCAGACCACCATCCCCAGGAGACAGTGTGCATGAGCAGGGGACAACTGACATTCTAATTATAGCAGCATGTAAAGACCAGGTTCTAAATTCACCGTCACCTCCGGATCCCTGTCCTGCTCCTGGGGGGCCGGCTCCACCTTTCCACACCTCCCTTTCCTAATTTTCCAAGTGTCAAAAAAACTGACCCAAGTCTTCATATCATTAAAAAATACTGAAACGTAAAGAAAGGACCGTTTCATGGTCCTCTGGCAGGTCTGTCACCCTCCACCTCCCCTGGCTGTCATCTGAAGGTGACCCATGCTACTGCCACCAGCTCCAAACGCTCCACCCCATGTTCTGATTAGTCACCAAACTCAATGAGAGTTTTCTGGCTCTGAAACCTTTCTAGAGCATTCAACCCGATCGTTCACCATTTGAAATCCTCTCCCAGTTTCGCAATGAGGCCACCATCCTCCCGCCTCAGCTCCTTCCCTCCTCGCTCCCTCCTCTCCACCTCCCTCTTCTGGCCTGTACCTCCCCAGCTCTGTCTGAGACCCCCTTCTGCCCTCACTCAACAGAATTTCCACCTTTGTCTGCCACAGCCACTGACAGCTCTTACAGGCTTTTAGTCCAAGCTTCTTCCTCCCACCCTGGCCCCTGCACCCATCTTGTTGGGCCCCTAATTCTTGTTCTGAACTTTCACACTGGTGGCAGAAATCAGAAGCAAGCCCTAGTTTCTGCACCAACCAACAGGCTCTCCTGTCCAGCTTCCTGCCACACCGTTGACCTCCCCCTGAGTACTGGTCATCCTGACCAGTTGCTAGAGGTCTTCAGCAGACCCCCTTAAAGCTTCTGATCTCCTCTCCCTGCAGTCCACACAGTATGTACTGTTGCCCTCCCTGTACCAGAACTCAGTAGGACTGCCTCAAGTTTGAGGTTAGCCCGGTTACACGGCGAGTTCCAGGCCAGTGTGGATAACAGCAGTGTGGTAACACAGTGACACTGCTCAAAATAACAGAAACAATCAAAATTGTAATAAACAACGAAAGACAGGCCAGTGTGGATTCTGCCAGCCCTCATTCCCTTGACAAGCCTGTCCTGTGAACCTATTATACTTCAATCCATTGCTTCCTGCTGGGGCAACAGAAGTAGAGGGCACAGAGTAACGGATCTGCCAGACCTAACGAAACAGGTGTCTTTAAATGAGAATAAAAGTGTAAATAAAACTAAGATAAAAATATAATTCCAATAGAAAATGATTTATTTGGATACATAATAAAAGCCATGGGTCTCAGCCAGGTGCCGTTAATGTCAGTGGACAGGCAGACGGAGGCAGATCTCTGTGAGACTGAGTATGGCCTGGGCTACATAATAACACTTGTTCTCCAAAAAAGAGGGGGGTCTCAACAGGCAGGAAAAATAATGAGAGAGGGGTCGATGCATATGTGGCAAGAGCCGGGGGACCCTTCCTACAGGGGGACCCTTCCTACAGGGGGACACTTCCTACATGGGGACCCTTCCTACAGGGGGACCCTTCCTACAGGGGGACCCTTCCTACATGGGGACCCTTCCTACAGGGGGACCCTTCCTACAGGGAGGACCCTTCCTACAGGGGGACCCTTCCTACAGGGGGACCCTTCCTACAGGGGGACCCTTCCTACAGGGAGGACCCTTCCTACAGGGGGACCCTTCCTATAGGGGGACCCTTCCTACAGGGGGCCCCTTCCTACAGAGGGACCCTTCCTACAGGGGGACCCTTCCTACAGGGAGGACCCTTCCTATGGTGGTTTCATATCTTTTAAGCACCCTGAAACACAGACAGGAAGTTGTTAGGAAGAAAGACACCCCTTACTAACTGCAGTTTTGAATTCCTTTTTGACTTCTGAGTTATTTGCAAAAACACAAAATGACCCGTCATGGTGGCGTAGGCTTTGAATCCCAGCACTTGGGAGGCAGAGGCAGGTGGATCTCTGTGAGTTCAAGGCCAGCCTTGTCTACATAGTGAGCTCCAGGCCAGCTGGGACTAAAGGGAAGCCCTGTCTCAAAAAGACAAATAAATAAATAAATAAATACCCCACAAAATGAAAGCAGAGAAGGAAGAAGGAAGTGAAGAATCTGAGTAAAGAAGAATTAGAGACAAGGGGATTTAACTGTGAAGTTCCTAAATACTTAGACATGATTCTCCTGTTGTCACATGGGGGGATATAACAGTCTTTGTGTGGCATGTGTGTGTGTGTACATGTGCACACATGTGTGGAGGCCACGAGAAAACTCAGGGGTGGTTCCTCAAGGGCCATCTACCTTGTTTTTTATTTAACAGAATATCTTTTCTTTATTCTTTGGCAGTTTCATTTAAGAATGTGTCTTGGTTCTACCCACCCTCTCTCCCTGGGCACCTCAACATGTCCCCCTCTCCAATCCAGTCCTCTCCTTATTGTTTTCTGACCCACTGAGTCCAGTTCACTGCCTGCTGGAAGGTCGCTGATCTAGTTGGCTTGGTCTTGAGCGGTGGCAGTGACTGACATGAGTTCATGACTGCGATGACGTCGCGATGCTCACGACTCTCAGCCCCACCCTCTGGCTCTTATACTCTTTCCATCCACTCTTCCATAGTGCTCCCTGAGCTCTGGGAGGAGGCACCTTGCTTTGTTTTATTTTGTTTTGAGACAAATTCTCTCACTGGGACCTAGAACTTGAGTAGATTGGCTGGCCAGGGAGCCCCAGGATCTGTCTGTCTCCATTTCCCCAGTGCAGGGATTACAGGCATGCACCACCATGCCCACCTTTTTCACACCCTGGAGATCCAACTCAGGTCCCAGTGCTCACATCCTAGTGCTCACAGGGCAGGCACATTTCTAAGTGAGCTAATTTTCCAGCCCAAAACAATCTTATTAATACCATGGTACAACATGAATTAAAATAAGGCTGGACTAGTAACAATTTTTTTTTTTTTTTTTTTTTTTGTCTTTTCGAGANCGAGACAGGGTCTCCCTGTAGCCCCAGCTGTCCTGGAACTCACTCTGTAGACCAGGCTGGCCTTGAACTCACAAAGATCCGCCTGCCTCTGCCTCCCGAGTGCTAGGATTAAAGGTGTGCGCCACCACACCCGGCTTGACAATTCTTAATCCTATATGCTGACTTTTAAACAAGGCTAGAGAACAGAGAGAAGTCTGAGTGACAGTAGCTCCTTCTTTCTCCTCTGGATACATTCAAGACCCCCAGGGGATTCCTGAAACCAAAGATAGCCTGTAAAGACCATCTTTCTATATATACATTCCCAGGATATGGTTTGATTTGCAATTACACATAATAATAGCTAATAATAAGATAGAGCCATCGTGGCAATATTCTGTCAAAAGGTATTTAAGACTTATGAATTGTTTACTTCTAGTATTTTTCCATTAGAATTTTCAGACTGCAGTTGACTTCGGCTAAGCAAAGTGGTAGGAAGTGAAATCACAGTTGGGGGGATGGTCACTACATTCAGAAGAGCCAAAGATGACAGCCGTGAGGTCCTCTGTTCCCCACACACGCGCCTGGGGAGGACTTACCACCTTTCCCCCTCAGGCCACTGCTTGCCTCCGCTGTCAAAGCCGCGGCTTCATGCCTCCCCGAATATAGCTGCAAGTCTGGGTAAAAGTAGGCAGAATCTTCTAAAATCTGCACAGGACTGCTGGGGCTGTAACAGGCCGGAGGGGGAGCTGGGGGAAGAAAGGAAAGTGTGCGTCACGGTCCATCAAGTGCCCCCTGCTTCCTACCTGACTCACATGGCTGAGTTCTCCCACAAGGCAAGGACACTGGGAGCTCAATCTTTTCATTCATAAAATTCCAAAGCTACTTTCAGAATTATCACAAGTCCAGCCACCTACCACGTTGACTCATAACATAAGACATGCTGCATGAAGACATGAAAGATGTCACCCAGCAGCAGCACCCACAAAAGTCAGGTCCTCTGTGGAACTGGAAGAAGCATAAAGTTTGAAATAGTCACAGTAAGGGCTATAAAGGAAGGAGATGGAGGACAAAGGAACCGTGAGAAGAGCAACTGTCTCCCAGACATACAGACACAGAAAGGGCGGCTGCTTTGCCAGACCTGTGTCAGCAAAGGAATGTCCCAGGCAGGGCACTGTAGGTTCCTGCCGGCTGGGAAGTTTTGGGGTCTCAGGGTGCAGCACAGGGCCAAGCATCAGCCTTTCAGCTCCTTTAACCGCTCCACACACAAACGAAGCATGCTTCCTGTCCAGCTAAAGTCCATGCTGCAGTAGGTCCCACAGCCACCGACATGAGATTCTACCTCGGGGCCCTGACACCACCTCCACCACGTCCTGGGAACTTGCACCATGCTCTGGATTTTTTTTTCCAAAAGTTTACCCTGGAGAGACATGTTATTTTATTAAAATATTGCCCGAAAGATAATTCTTTGGTTTCACACAAAACCAGAGATACTAGTAAGTGACTTGTCATGCCAAGGGCTATGGGCAGGGATAGACTTGATTTCTTCCTGACTACCTCACACTTGAGATGGCATTTGCATGTATGTTCAACTTATCAAAGGCACAAGTGACCCAGAGAGAAAAAGTTAGGATCTCTGCAGCTAGAATACGTATCTTATAAATTTCAAACAAATGTACTTGGGTCTCTCACCTTCGAGATGAATGCACACCAAACGTGAAAGGCATAGCACAAGAAGGCTACTCTGAAGTTGCACTACCGCCACAGGCACCACAGCATTGGTACCGACCACTTTTCCACACCATCTCCATAGCCTGTGACTAGGAGTGGGCTCTACAACTCTAGCCTCGGGGGGGGGGGGGGTACTTCTTAAAGGAACCTGTGCACAGAAGACACCACCCTTTACTATGTTGTCCTCAGTGACATGAAAGACCTAATGTACACTAACATACATGTGCACACACACTCTACCTCATATGAGGACCCGGTGCCCACCTACATGTCTGGATCACTCAAGACTCTTTCTTTTTTTTTTTTTTTTGTCTTTTCAAGACAGGGTCTCCCTGTAGTCCCAGCTGTCCTGGAACTCACTCTGTAGACCAGGCTGGCCTTGAACTCACAAAGATCTGCCTGCCTCTGCCTCCCAAGTGTTGGGATTAAAGGCGTGCGCCACCACGCCCTGGAGACATCTTGTACTCTTGGGGCTCATACGTTTGTTCTCTGACAGACAGCCCCACTGCTGCCACCACTCTGGGTGCTGAAGAAAGGCAGGAGTGTCCACAGATGGGAGAGCGGCCCTGCGGGTAGACAGGCCTCAGCAGCCTCAAGGCTGGCAAGAGACAAGACTGCAGGCCATCCCAGCAGTGACCACACCCTAGGAGTCAGACTGCCTGGGTCTCAATGTAGCACCAGGAAAGGTGGCAGAGATGTGTGCTGTGCAATCTTTATGGGATTCCTAAACGGGCAAAGTTACAAGACCTCGTATCATCATCACGCATGTCTTTAGCTGACCTAGTTAGCTTTAACTGTCAGCTTCACACAGCCTAGAGGCCTCTGAGAGGAGATGCCTCAACTGAGGAATTTCCTGGATCAGATTGGCTTGTGGGCAAGTCTGTGAGGGGCTGCTTTCGCTGTGAGTTGCTGTGAGTGTCCACTGTGGCGGGCACCATTCCCTAGGCAGGTGGTCCTGGGCTGTAAGAGAAATCTAGTTGTGGCCCAGTGACCCAGCACGCAGTGCTCCTCTGTGGCTTCCGCTTCAAGATCCAGCTCGAGCTCCTGCCCTGACTTCCTTCACTGACCAGACTATATATAACATGTAACCTGAAATAAACCCTCTCCTTCCCTAAGAGGCTTTAGTTAGAGTGTTTCATCACAGTAACATAAAGAGAACTAGAACACTTGTCTTTCCAGCCCATCTCAGTGCGTCTACACAGGGAACTTTTTCAGTGTGAATTCATTCCCATTTCTTAAGCAGAATGCTGGTCAGTGGACATCTGAAATGAGAACTTAGAAGCAGGTGGGCAGTGTTGGGTGCCTCTGAAGGGCAAAGGAACTTTCCGAGTGTGCCAGTGACCTCATTGCTAAACGAAGCAGCCAGGCCTCCTGATTCAGGAAGGACTGGAGGTTTTCTAGGGAGTGCAATACCAGACTCAGAGAGAAGTGTGTCCTGGACACTGATCGAAAGGGGCTGGAAAAGCCTGGGAAACAATCTGAAGAATAAGGGTTAATGAGCCAAACCTCAGCACAGGCACCTGAGAGCAGGTGGGGCACATAAGGGATCATGCCTCGCACACCTGCACCCAAACTGCACACAGCACACAGCTGCACACAGCACACACCTGCACACAGCACACACCTGCTGTGCTGGATAGCTTTGGTGTCAACTTGACACACCTGGGTTGAGGGAGCCTCAATTGGGGAATTGGCTCCATTGGACTGGCCTGTGGCCACATCTGTGGAGTATTGTCTTGATGGTCGAGCAGTGTGGGAGGGCCCAGCCCACAATGAGTAGTGCCACCCTGGGCAGGTTGTTGTGTACTGTATAAGAAGGCGGGCTGGGCATGAGCCAGGGGAGCAAGCCAGTGAACAGCATTCCTCCATGGCCTGTGCTTCAGCTCCTGCCTCCAGGTTCCTGCCCTGAGTTCCTGCCTTGGGCTCCCTAAGTGATGAACTGTGACCCAGGAGATGTAAGCTGAATAAACCCTTTCCTCCCCAAGTTGGTGTCAGTCAGAGTGTTTTGTCACAGCAATGGAAGACAAACTAGAACACCTGCACACAGCTGTGCACACAGCACACACCTGCACACAGCACACAGCTGCACAAACTGCACACATATACACAGCACACAGCTGCACAGAGCATGTGTGTGGAAGCAGAATCCCCAACCAGGACACACACAGGAATGTGCTTTCTCACTCTTTTTCTCCACTGGAAGCCATTATGTGAAACTCTGGATTTAGTGTGGGGACTAACAAGTGGGCTTCCAAGATACCCAGCCCCATACATGAAATGATCTTCTAAATAGACATCAAACTTGAATTGTATCATGTGGGCTAATCCATCTATTACAGAAAACAAGTGAAATCGGTACTGATATCCTATTTAGACTCTCTCAAAGTGAAATGGTGTAATAAATAACTTTGAACTTCAACTTAGTAACAGCTACTTAGAAATATCTCTGTGCTATTATCAGTGTAAAACAAACTGCAAGGCATGTTCTTGACCTTCAAAGTAACAAATGATTTCAAGAGAACAGTATGAGCGAGCTACAAATACAAACAAAGAATTGGCGAGTCCATCCTCCTCCATAAAACAGGAGGACTTGGGGCTGGAGAGATAGCCTAGTGGTTAAGAGCACTGACTGCTCTTGCAGAGGACCCGGGTTCGATCCCCAGCACCCATGTGACAGCTAAGAACCATCTGTAATTCCAATTCCAGGAGAACTCCAGTTCCAGGGGAATCTGAGACCCTCTTCTGACCTCCGCGGCATTGCACGACACGGGTGCACAAAACTACATGCAGACAGTACATTCATACACATACAAAAATAAATAAAACTAAAAAATTGTTTTTTAAAAACAGGAGGACTTGCTCCTAGGGAATACCATGCAGAGTTACCCCCATGTCCACTGGGCAGCCAATGCTGTGAACAAGGGGTGCAATGCTTTGGAAGTAAAGTTCACCACATACAATGGAGAAAAGCCATATAAAACAGCAATGACAAAAGGGACACCAGTCCACACAGAGCCACAGGGACTCAGAATCAGCTCTGCCCCCCATCCCAGAGACACAGGGACTCAGGATCATCTCTGCCTCCCACCACAGAGCCACAGGGACTCAGGATCAGCTCTGCCTCCCACCACAGGGACACAGGGACTCAGGATCAGCTCTGCCTTCCATCCCAGAGCCACAGGGACTCAGAATCAGCTCTGCCCCCCATCCCAGAGACACAGGGACTCAGGATCAGCTCTTCCTCCCACCACAGAGACACAGGGACTCAGGATCAGCTCTGGCTCCCACCACAGAGACACAGGGACTCAGGATCAGCTCTGCCTTCCATCCCAGAGCCATAGGGACTCAGGATCAGCTCTGCCTCCCACCACAGAGACACAGGGACTCAGGATCAGCTCTGGCTCCCATCACAGAGACACGGGGACTCAGGATCAGCTCTGGCTCCCATCAAAGAGACACAGGGACTCGGGATCAGCTCTGGCTCCCATCACAGAGACATGGGGACTCAGGATCAGCTCTGCCTCCCACCAGAGACACAGGGATCGGGATCAGCTCTGCCTCCCACCACAGATCCACAGGGATTCAGGATCAGCTCTGGCTCCCATCACAGAGACACAGGGACTAAGGATCAGCTCTGGCTCCCATCAAAGAGACACAGGGACTCGGGATCAGCTCTGGCTCCCATCACAGAGACACGGGGACTCAGGATCAGCTCTGCCTACCATCATGAAGACACAGGGACTCCTCCATGGTCCAGTAGTTAGGATGACCTAGGTTCAGTTCACTGGATGTTGACTGAGTCTTGAGGACACAACAGAAACACAAAAGGAGGCTCATAGGTACACTGCAGCAACACTGTCCCCAGGAGGAGCAGCAGTGGTCCCTGCTGGTGGCATTCATTTCCTGAACTATTCCATTAAGTCCTGAACTGCCTAGTATATAGTTCTAATCAGTGTATCAGATAATCTACTAACAGCCTGAATCAGCCAAAGTCACTCAGTGTGCTTACAGTTAAGAATCTCTGATAGAAGAGGATGGATGCATGGATGGAAGCATGGATGAATGGATGCATGGATGGAAGCATGGATGAATGGATGCATGGATGGAAGCATGGATGAATGGATGCATGGATGGAAGCATGGATGAATGGATGCATGGATTTTTTTTTTTAGTAGGGAGTCAATATATATCCCAGGTTAACCTTTAACTCACTATGTAGACTATCTAGCCTTGAACTCACAACAATTCTCCTGCCTCAGCCTCCAGACTGCTCAGATTGCAGGCGTGCACCTCCACACCTACCTCAGATTTATATTCCTAAAAATACATTGCCCTGTTTGGGCCTGGTGGTGTATGATGTAATACCAGAACCGAGGAAGCTGAGGCAGGAGCACCATAAATTCAAAATCATCCTGGGGACAGGAAGACCATGTCTTTAAATAGGTCTCAGCATTTTGTGTCCTAGGTCCTCCATGATGGAGCACCCTCTGTGGCCCTTCTGTGGCCCCAAGTGAAATACCTGCACTTTCCTCAGCACCTCCCCCAGCTGGGGGTCTTCCTATTCCCAGGGACCGTGACTTTAACTTCCCGTGTACTAAATGCTGAGCATCAACACGTTCTGTGAAACACTCCTTCCGCTTCCTGTTCTCTCTCCTTCTGAACCCTGTACATTCCGCTCCAGGCACTGTGGGGATTCTAAAGATGGACCATATCAAACTGCCTCTGCGTCAGTTTCTTTCTCCTTCTACCTAACTTAAAACTATATGGGGACCTTATCTTACCCCTTTGTGCTTCCAATTACTGTCAGAAATAAGATCACTCTGAGAAGTTGGTGAATTATTTGTCGAGTTGGTGAAACACTTGCATATACTTGTGGTATTTAAGTCGACCTAGAATGTATATAAAGATGCACTTTAAAACCACCAACTTCCTGTCACGAGGCAGGCGGCTTCCTGCACCTCATGCTCCTACCATGATGTCCTGCTGCCTCCCCACGACCCAAAGCAGCAGAGCTAAGCAGCCACAGACTGTGTGGCCTCAAGTCAAGAGCCAAAATGAACTTTTCCTCTTCTTAAGCTTATTTAAGCTCAGGTATTTGTTAGAGTAACAGCAAGCTGACCAAACACAAGTAGCAATTTATCAAAAGTAACTGCAATGTGAAACAGAAAAACAGATACTCATCTCTACCATTACATTAAAACTTACTGACCCGCTGGGCGTGATGGCGCATGCTTTTAATCCTAGCATGCTTTTAATCCTAGCACTTGGGAGGCAGAGGCTGGTGGATCTTTGTGAGTTCAAGGCCAGCCTGGTCTACAGAGTGAGTTCCAGGACAGCCGGAGCTACAGGGAGACCATGTCTCAAAAAAAAAAAAAAAAAAAAAAAAAAAAACTTACTGACCCATCTTCTACTTTGAACAGAAGTTTTTCTAAGCATGCAAGACTTTTATGATGGGTAGCTTTAAGTGTCAACATGATACAACCTAGAATCACCAGTGAAGAGAGTTTTGAAGGATTGCCTACTTGGGTTGGCCTGTGGGCATACAGGGAAGTTATGTTAAATATGTTCATTTGTGTGGGAACACCCTGCCTACTGTGGGCTGCCCCATTTCCCAGGCAGGAGCTTCTGAACTAAGAATGGAGAGCCAAGCTGAGCACAAGCCAGGAGTGTGTACATCCAGGTCTCTCTGCTCTTGACTAAAGGTGTGAGATGACTAACGGACTACCACCTGGAACTGTGAGCTAACGCAAACCTTCTCTCTCCTACGTTGCTTCTTTTGGGGGTGGCTTATCACAGCAACAGAAATGAAACCAGAATGGCTTTGTAATGTCAAACACTGGTAATGCAGAAGCAGGGATGCACTAAACAATGTGCTACACCACCTGTACAATGTGAACTAAATCACAATTGTTTGAACACCTTGGAACACAGGCTCACGAGTCTTTGACGTGTTGGAAAGCATCAAGTTCGTGGTGACTATGACACACACTTTCCAAACTACAAAATCCAGCTTCCCATCAGAAGTGGGCGCGTCCTGGTGGCAGCGGAGTGCTCTGGTTTAGTGACAGGTGGCTGTTGCTCCGGTTCCAAGAAAGCATCAACCAAACAGCCATGTCAGAGAAGCCAGAGTTCATCCGACGTTCCTTCAAGTAAACTTTAAGTGCAAAAGCACCTCATGAAATGGTTCTCTGAGCCTCAGCTCCCCCCACGGCCTCCAACCAAGCACACCTTCCATCACACAGTGCAGTAAAGATTTTCTTTTTTTTTTAGATTGTCCAGTAATCTTGAGGTATTATATTTTAATTTCCAACAGCTGCATAACACTACCAGCAATAACAGGAGACTTAAGCCTAAATCTCTTTTTGGCCACTAATTCTTTCCCAGTCTAGCGTTCTCAGATGGATCCCAGTCCGAATATGTACAGAAGGTGCAGGTGCATCTGAATGGCTCACTTTTTGCTCCCAGATCTCCCTTCAGGGCAGTACTTTTCAGTTTTTTCTCAATCCTTCACATTCTCCTCATTTTTGCCTTGGGGTCTTTCAGCACTGACAATAATGTCTGAACCCCTCTGAGCTTGGGAAAGTCTTCTCTAGTCTTCTTCTGAGCCACTCTTTCCTTTCTGACCTGGGTCACAGGCTGAACAGGGTTGATGGTCAACTTGTGAAGGTCCTTTGCTAGCATTTCTGGAGGTGAGCCTGAATCCTCGGTGGAACTTTCTTCATCGGATGTCAGAAGAGGCTCCTCCGGGATCCCAGTTGGGTTAAACATATCCGAATGTTCCATGACAACTGTCAGAAGGCCCAGAACAGCTCCAGATAGAGGTGCTTGGTCCTAGAGAGCTGAAAGTCCCAAACTCCCAACCAACAGACGAGAGTCAGACAACCAACAGACGAGAGTCAGACAACCGTAAAGATTTTCAAGTTTGAGATTTGACTACATTAGCCACGTGTGCTGCATCAGCTAGAATGTTGTTAAAGCAGGCTAGTTAGTTAGTTAGTTAGTTAGTTGGTTAGTGAGTTAGTTGGGGTGTGTGTGTGTGTGTGTGTGTGTGTGTGTGTGTAGAATAAACTGACTGCCTGCACAACACAGTACCCTAGCACCCCGACTCTTTCTAGGGCTGCCTCAGCGTCACCCCAGCATTAATTCTACGCCTTCCAACACGTACCTATGGAGACATTTCACATTCAAGCTACAACCTTCTGCATCCTTTTTGCTTAATTTCTATTCTGTTTGCAAATCAAAACTATTACTTTGGTAAAGTTCAGCCTACACCTTCTTCTAAACTAAAGTATTCAGCTGGGCATGGTGGTGCATGCCTTTAATCCCAGAAGCAGGTAGATCTCTTTGAGAACGAGGCCAGGCCAGCCTGGTCTACATAGCAAGTCCCAGGCCAGCTGGGGCTACAGGGACACAGAAAGAAAGGGATTAAAATACTCAAAGTAAATTCAACGAACATATCTGTGATTATTGCCTGGAGAAAGTTACCAGGCTTGGGCTGGCAGATGGTGCAGTCAGGCAAGTGCTTCCACACAGGCCTGAGGACTGGAATTTACATCCCCAGAACCCACACAAAGGCTTGACTCAGCAGGGTTAGCCTGTGCTCCCAGTACTGAGAAGGTGGGTACAGGCAGATCTCTGGAGCTCATTGGCCAGGCAGTCTAGCCAGTCAGTGAGCTTCAAGACCAATGAGAGACTGAAATCATAAGGATGATGAAGATGCTTGACAGCAATGTCTGGCCTCCACGCACACACCAGAATGCATGCACATGTACGCCACACACACACACACGCACACACACACACACACACCAGAATGCATGCACATGTACGCCACACACACACACACACACACGCACACACACACACACGCACCACCCTCAGTTCTGCAAAATCTGTTCATTTTATGAGCAACCTTCCTTACAATCACCCATTTATATTCCTAAACTAATAAAGTGATCTTAGTCACAGAGTAAATGTCACCAAAGTATTAAAAATGTGTATTTATTTCCATTTTTTTCCCTCTAAACTCCTGGAATTTACTTTGGAAAAAATGTAAGAAACTTGGGTTTCAACTTGAGCTAAAAATTCTAATAGAAATTCATTTAGACCCAGCCTTGCTTTCTTGACATCTATCTTGCAATATCACATGAACTCTATGCTCACATAACTCTGGAACAGCACTGTCCTGGGCCGTTTAGTCTTAATTCTTCAGTTCCCACAATTCCCCATAGTTGTGAAAAAGCACACGCCCAGTTTGTCTGTCCTTAAATCTTCAACCTTCCCACTCATCTCCAGAACAAGCAATAAAACCAACTAGACATACTCAGGGGTCGGTCCTGGGGAAACGGACCTTACCAGGAAACTATTCTCTCCTTTGGGCAAAGGGTTCTCAGGGCCCTTCAGGAAGGGAAAGGCCTGCTTTTCACCTGCTTCCCAGCACCCATTCTGGAGTCTCAGTACCCAAGGCTGCCCTAACTGCAGCTAAGTAGGAGACACTGTTCTTCCCTGGCACCCGGTCCAGCCCCTCCTCACACACCGAAAGGAAGCAAGCCCCAAAGACAATCTATGAACTGTCCTTGGCATGCCTGGCCTGTTCTGAGATGGTGAAGGAGAGCAGAAGCAGCAGAGAGAAGACAGCACAGCTCAGAAGCCCTGGGAGCCCGTGTAGGAAGGCCCATCGCACGGTGCCAATCACGTGGTGCCCAGGAGCCCTGTGTGCTGGGGATGAGCCCTTCCACTGGCTGGACTGCAGAGCCATGCAAAGGGAGCATGTGCTTTCATTCTGGAGGTCAACTGCAAGGCCTGGCTACTGCCTGGCTGCAAGGTCAGTTAAGGACAGGACCTGGACAGCTTACTTCTCTCAAAGGACACAACAGTTAAGATCATACGATGGAAGATATGTGAGCTAGCACAAGCACTGCATAGAGGAACTGGGCTAGTCCCCAACTCATCAAGGCTGGTTCAACAGTGAGACAGACCGAGGTGCGGTGACCAGGCTGGCCTTGATGGCCTTGTGTAGAGGCCCCCTGGAACCCATTCCACCCAAACTTTCTCATTGCTCCTCTCAAAGAGGAGCCCCTAGGATAATTCTGGGAGCCGAGCATGCGTAGAAACAGAAAGCCTCTGTTCAGAAGGGCCCAAGAGCTCTGCTGCGGGGTGTCCGGACACCATGCTGGCTCACCTTCCAAATGAAAAGAGGAGTGGTCGGAGAGACTCCTGTCAGCAGGAAAGCACTGGCTCCCATTGAGGCTGTGCTCCTGCTGGTCACCTGAGCCCAGGGCACTGCCACCCCACAGCTAATCTCCCTGAAAGGGGCAGAAACTCTGCAATGACAGACAGAAGGCTCCGGCCTGAAATGTGGTCAACAGAGCTAAGACCTGAATTTTCAGCTTTTCATGGATTTAAACAGCCATGGTGACTACAGATATGGTAGATCTTTGAAAACTAGCTAGAGAACAGATCACATTTGTCTTACACTCACGGGAAAAATGCACAGAATTATATTTTTCTACTGCAAGGATGTGGAATCTCTCAACTCACCAGCTTCTCCTCGGGTGTTTTCTAGCACCAAGCCTGTGTCTGGCTGTTGCTGCAATCATAAGTCAACATGTGTCCACAACGCCTGGGTTGGAAGGCCTCAATACACCCAGCACTCCTCCCCCACCTTCTCCAAGACCCCCGTGCAGACATCTATACAATGTTACCAAGCCCCCCGCAAAGGCACTGCCTTTAGCAACAGGAGAGTGGGTCACCCACTGTTCCAGAGACACACAAAGGATGCACAAAATGATTTCTAATTTTTCTTCTTTAATATTTCATTGATTATTTTTAATGTATGTGTATACTTGCACTTTATGTGTATGAGTGCACATATGTGAGTGTACCCATGTCATGCAATGTCCATGGAGTTGAGAAGAGGGGGTAAGATCCCCGGAAGTGGAGTTATGGATGACCATTAGCCACCATGTGGGTGCTGAAAACTGAACCCGGGTCCTCCGCAAGAGCAACCAGTGCTCTTAACCTCTGAGCCATCTCTCCAGCCTCATTTTTTATAAAAAAAAATGATTTTGCTGGCTAGAGATTTGGTGCAACCATTAAAGGCTCAGGCTCACAACCAAGAAATATTTTGCACAGTGCTCATCATTCCACTTAAAACCCCATGATAATGTTAGAATGTAAGTATTTAACAAACCCATTTACTTCACAAAGACAAAGTGGCTTTCTCCAGGCCACATGGATTGCCTACAGTAGCACAACCCAGACATGGCATGTCTTCAAGTAACCAGTGCAGGGATAAGGGCAGGTGGGAAGGAGTATGACTGCAGGAGAGAGCTGAGGACAGACTTGTGACCGAAGTCTGAGTCACCTTGAAAACCAGTCCCTTCCAAGCACATTCAAAGAGGAACAAACTCATCTCCACAGGAAGTATTCCAGGCCAGACTCGATCTAAAGCAGACCACACTCTGTACACACAACCATTCTTCCCCAAGCAAGACCATCACTTGGAAATGAAGTCCCAGGCTCCATATGAGACCAACTGACACAGAACCCCCCATGCTGACCAGCACATGGTGTTGTGGTGTTGTAACAAGCCTGGAGGAGGGCTCTGACCCCAGAGCCAAGGCCTCATCAGCTTCCTCTGGAAACAAAGAACTAGGTCATTGAGGACAAGGAAGCGGAGCTGCTGCTTTGGAAGTCTGGGATACGTCCTCGTGACATCAGCTCTGGCTCGCCCCACTAAGGTCAACGTAGACTCAAGCCTAGGACTGTGGCCACACATCCTGCCACCTTCTGAGGTCAGCTCAGAAGGGGCATCCTCCTCTACGCCAAACATCACAGTTATTATACAGGTGGGCATGGGTCTGATTTATAAATGAGACTGTGAATAAAAAGGGTCCCAGCTTCTAAACTCGCTCATCAGTCCAATGGTGTACCTGACTTGGGGGCCTCCAGGTAAAAACAGATAAGAACTATGCTGGGTGTGGTGGCACACGCCTTTAATCCCAGCACTCAGGAGGCAGAAGCAGATGGATCTCTATAAGATCCAAGCCAGCTAAAGGGAGACTCTATCTCAAAAGGGATCCCCCAAACAAAACAAAACAAAATGCAAAAAAAATAAATAAATAAATAAATAAAACAACTAAGAGTCAAGTTTCTGAGAACATACATAACAAACACGGCGGTTTGCATGGGAAATGTCTCCCACAGGCTCAGGCATTTGAACTCTTGTCCCTGGTCGGTGCTCATGTTTCCTTTTATTTTTTTATTTTTCCCCCAAAGCCAATTTTTATTGAAGCTTTGTGCATTTCATATAAAATTTCCCAATCAAATCTAGACCATTCCCCCTTCCCTCCCCTGCACCAGAGCTCATGCATTCTGCCAAACATGTTTTTCATCTTTTTCTCAGTCTCTTTTAAAATTTTCAGTGCAGAAGTTTACTATTTTGGGCAGAAGTTCACCATTTCAGTCAGTTCTTTGACCCAGTCTTTGTTGTTGTTGTTTCTTCCAATTTGCCTCACTCCCAAACATGTATATATGCATTCCACATATATCAAGATTATGACATCATAGGTTTTAGGATCTTCAGCTTATGATTTCATTTTTTTTTCTTTAGTAGGCTGAAAGATGTCATGTTTTCCTCGAGGAAGTGTTTGAAGGCTCCTCCTTGGCAAGCCCAAACAACCATCAGTCCTGCCCTTGTGCTCCACACTGGGGTTTTCCCTTCCTATGGTCACCAAATGAGGTCCTGTCTGATCTTCCTGTACTGGTCTCCGTGACACAGCCTGGGTAGTCCAACAATGACAGTCTATACTCTGAAGAGGCTGAAACCCCAGTAGTAGCTCAGTTGACAAGCTGGATGTCTCAGCAGTCCCCATTTGGCACTGAAGGTTTGGAGGATTCTTGGAGAGACATGAGTCTTCAGTCCACATTGGAAGGTTGAAAAGCTGTGTCTCGTGTCTTTGAAGGATGGCAAAAGCAGTGGCAGCCACAGGGTAGCTGCACTTGCCAGTAAGACAGGCAAAACAACCAATTTTTTTGTTTTGTTTTTTGTTTTTTTACTTCTTGTCTTTTTACTAAGATCTCAAGTTTTATACCTGAAGTACAATGTCTCAGGCCTTACTATTTATTTCTGTTATACTTTCCTTTTGGATGTTTAAGGCCACACAGTTAGCCCAGATTAACCAAGGTTTTTGTTTTCTCAAGGTCAGTTGAGGATCTGGTCACTCAGGTTTTGGGATGGAGGGCCCTGGCTCCTTCTCGCTTTTCATTCACCAGTTTCATCCACTCAGGACAAAGTCAGGTCTTGCTAGACCAGGCTTCCCTTTTTGAAACATGAGCAGACTTTCCTCTTTATAGACTAGACACCGGCTGAAGTCCCATTAGTGGATCTCCAAAACCTCCCTGCACAGGAAGACTGGTGAGTCACGTTTGCAGGACATTTCAAGAGGTGCCCCCATGCATAGTCCCCTGGGACTTAGTTGACCTCTGAGGGCAAGGAACAAAGTTATCTCTTAAGACCTTCAGCCAAATTGGTATGGGCATTAAGTATGGTCATTAAGCATCCAGAAAGGCTAAGTTACACCAGCCTGATACTTTTAACTACTGTGTAATATTTTAGAAAGGGCTTGGACAAAAGATCAAGCAGCTTTGTATAAGAAATACTAAGAAGCACGCCCATAAAATAAATGCTGTAGTTGCCCACATTGTCGTGGCAAAATAGTTTTTTTTTCTCATTCTTTTGATTTTATGCATACATAACCTCCACCCATATACCAAAAATTCCTAAGTCTGAAAATAAATGGTAGCTTAATTCTAGAACCTGTTAAAGGATTCACAATATAAGAGCACAGTTGTTTTCAGATCACGAGGAATATACATTAGTTTGCCTTACAACTAGGTACTTGGTGCTAGCATCCACAGATGAGGGATGCCATTCATCGTTTGTTTTTCTGGGACTGTGTTACTTCACTTAACATAATATCTTCTAGTTCCATCCATTTACCTGCAAAGTTCATGATGTCATCTTTCTTTACTGCTGCATAGAACTCCATTGTATAGATGTATCAAATTTCTCTATCCACTCATCAGTTGAGGGGTACTTGGGCTGGTTCCAGCTCTTTGCTATTGTGAAGAGAGCTACAATAAACATGGCTGTGCATGTTATCTCTGCAGTAAGATGAGTCTTGTGGGTAATATACCCAGGAGTGGTATGACTGGGTCAGGTGGTGGGCTCATTTTGAGTCTTTTTAAGGGTTATCCACACTGCTTTCCATGTGGTTGTAGGAGTTTACATTCCCACCAGCAGTGGATGAATGTTCCTCTTTCCCCACAACCTCTCCAGGACTTGGTATCATTTGTTTTCTTGATCCTATTCAGTCTTATCAGAATGAGATATCTTAAAGTGGTTTTAATTTGTATTTCCTTAATTATTAGTGTCATTGAACACTTTTTAAGATGTTTCTCAGCCATCTCTAATTCCTCACTTATGAAGTCTCTGTTCAGCACTTTACTCCATCTTTTGAGTGAGTCATTTGTTTTCTTTCTTGTTTTTTGAGTAGTTTATATATTCTGGAAGTTAATGCTTTGTCAGATTTATTAGTGGTGAAGGTTTCCTCCCACTCTGTGGGTTTTCTCTTCACTTCCTTGATTGTTTCTTTTGCTGTACAGAAGCTTTTGAGTTTAAGGAGGTCCCATTTGTCAATTGTTGACCTTATTTCCTGCACTACTGCTGTCCGATTTAGAAAGTCTTTTCCTATGCCTATGTCTTTTAGGCTGTTGCCAACTTTTTCTTCTATCACCTTCAGAGTTTTGGGTTTCATGTTGAGGTCTTTGGGCAAGAGGTAGGGGTTTAACTTTATTCTTCTGCAAGTGGTGATCCAGTTTTGCCAAAACTACTTGTTGAAGATGCTGTCTTTCCTCCACTGTGTCTTCTTGGCCCCCTTGTCAATTATGAGGTGGCTGAAATTGTATGTGCTTAAGTTTGGATCTTCAGTTTTGTTCCATTGGTCTATGGTATGTTTTTGTGCCAGTACCAAGCTGTTTTTATGACTATAGCCCTGTAGTATAGTTTGAAGTCTGGTACAGAGATCCCCCTGTATTGCTGTTTTCACTCAGGGTTGCTTTGGCTATTCGGGGTCTTTTGTTTTTCCATATGAATTAAAGGATTTTTTTTTCCAAGCCTGTGAAGAAAATCTTGGGGATTTTCATTGGGATTGCATTGAATCTGTATATTAATTTGTGTAGAATGGACATTTTTACTATATTAATTTTTCCAATCCATGAGCATGAGAAATTGTTTCATCTTCCGATGAAATTACGTTTTTTCAATTTCGTTCTTCAGGGGTTTAAAATTTTCATTGGAGAGATCGGTGCTGCTATTTCAGGAGGTTACAGAACCTTTAAAACCTGAAGCCTTGCTGGAGGAAATCGATCACGGGGAAAGGGGGAGGTGCGCTTTGGGAGTTTATAGCTTTGCCCAGCTTCAAGGTCATTCTTTCTTCCTCCTAGGTTTAAGGTTGAGAGGCTGAAATGCCATCTCTGTTTCCTGTGTTGGCCCCCTGTCAGCATGCCTTTTCCATCATTATGAATGTCTAGACTCCTGGAACTGTAAATCAAAATAAACTTCTATAAGTTGCTTTTGCCGGTGGTACTTTATCATGGAGACAGAAAAGTAACAATTACACATGATAGAGCCATTTACCTTCTTACTGTTTATTATTATTATTATTATTATTATTATTATATGTATTTATTGGGGGTGCCCCACCAGGCAGCCCTGTGGAAGCCAAAAGACAGAAACTCTCAGGAATCACTTCTCTCTTTTCACTATGCAGGCCACCAGGATAGAGAGCTTGGCGGCAGGTGCCTTCACCTGCTCAGCCATCTTGCCGGCCCTTCCTATTGTTCTTATAATGATAACAGGCATCTACTGAATGCTTTCAATACCTTCAGCACTATGCTAAGTATATCTATGCCTTGATGTCTATCAGTTCACGGATGAAGACGATATGGTACACGCACACAATAAAACTTTATGCAGCTGCAAAGAAAAATGAAATCAAGACATTTGCAGGAAAACAGATAGAACTGGAAATTATATCAAGTAAGGTAGCCCAGACTCAGAAACACAAATTCCACACACTCCTCATATGTAGAGGGAGGGTTACAGGTAATGAAACAAGAAAAGAGAACATAAGCCAGGAAAGAGGCCTTAAAGGAGGCAGGAAGGGGGAAAGATGGTTAATAGAGTATATGTGGGGGCTGGAGAGATGGCTCAGCGGTTAAAAGCGCTGGCTGTTCTTGCAAAGAAGCCGGGTCAGTTCCAGCATCCATATGGCAACTAACAACCATCTAAAAATCTTGTGTACATAAAATAAAAATAAATAAATATTAGAATATATGCTGGGGGGATGGCAAAAGGGGATGGGGGAGGGAGAGAGGGAGGGAGAGTGGGAAGGAGAGTTGGGAGGGAGAGTGGGGAAGGAGAGTGGGGAGAGAGAGTGGGAGGGAGAGTGGGAGGGAGAGTGGGAGGG